>OX638071.1:2963017-3158332 GCA_951804385.1 Trifolium dubium
AAAGTAATTTTTCACCTTCTTATCAAAATAAACAAAAAAAAAAAAAAAAACCAATCTTCTCACCTATTATTATGTCATATGAATTCAAACCATCGATCTCACGCAATTCTTTTAGAAAATAAGCTTACACATTGCATTCTTGTATATGATAATAATATGCATACATACACAACACAATACCATAAAAATAACAACTAGACATTTTTGTTAGGACAATTCTTTTAATTCCATTTCACAACTGAGTTAAGTTAAATGCAAATACTGTACATACTAAATCTAATAATATACATGTAATGAGGCGTTGTGAATATTAATCAATTAAGTCGATAAGTAAGCAAAAATATCGATGTCTCCGGGGATGCCAATACATTTTCTGTTGGACAAGGATTGTTGATGAGATGTTGATGATGATGAAGAAGCTGAATTATTTTTCGTGACTTCAATCTTATTATAGCTATCATTACTTTGTGAATAATGTAAATTGTAGCTTGTTTTAGATGTTGATGTTGTCTTCTTGTTTTTCTTCTCAAGCCTTCGCCTAGTAACATACTCTTCCGGAATGAATACATCCATTATTGTGATATAGAGAGTGTGTGTGTGTGTGTGTGAATGAAGTTGTAGTTGAGCTGAGTGAAAGAAAGAAAAAAAAAAAAGGAAGGTTGAGATTGACGTGGTGGATAAATAGATGTATTTATAATTTATTATAAGGAAATGATTGTTATAGGGGAGACAAGAGTGAAGAGATACCATGGGCTTTAGTCCCATGTTTTTAGGTTTCACAAACAAACTGGCAAATACTACCGGTGCATCAACAAAATCAACATGCCTTCTTCTAATAGTTAAAAAATATATATATATAACAATTTATATTGAAATTTACGAATCATTTAATTTAGTTCTTAAAGATTTTTTAAATAGAAATTGTTATATTCTTTTTAATATTTTATTATTTAATTGGTAACAATTTACTACCTCCGTCCCATTTTATAAGACTCAGTTTGACTAAATGTACTATTCACATATTTTGTTTTGACCGTATTTTTTTAAGAGTATGTAAATGTAAATATTATCATGTAAGATCCTGTTTGATTTGTCTCGATGCATATTTTCAAAATATTAAATTTCTATAATTTTTACTAATAGGCGATTAAAGATATTCGCAATCAAAATCATGTATTGGCAAACGTGCAGTGGTCAAAGGGGTCTTATATTTTGGGACGGAGGTAGTATATTGAAATTTACGTGATATATGTCGCTATAGTAAATGTTTTGTTGTTTGGGTTGGGGAGGGGAGTGTATTCTGGTGAAATAGATTTTGTGTAGTCGACTATGTTGCAGTATGTAAATATGAAACATTCGATCTTGATCGGATGTTTATAATTTTAAATTTTAATTTAATTTTTAAATATAAAATTGAGTTTTAAATTTACCGTCTGATCTTGCATTGAACATTTAGATATGTCTGAATACATTGTAGTTAGTAATCCTACTTATTGTAAAGTGGCAGCAATAAAGAGTGTCCAGCCGAGCAGGTGTAACTGTGTAAGACATAGGGTCCGTTTGATCTGCAAAATGAAAATACTGGACAGAACAGCACAAGGAAGAACAGTACAGGACAAATATTTATAGTATTAAACAAATTTTGTTTTGTATGATACTTGATGGAGGAAATGTTATTTTGCTGATTTAGACAAGTTGTGCTGAGGACAAAAAGTTGTCCCATGGTTCTGTGGGGGACAAGAATATCTGATTTTGTCCAGTCCCTTGACCCCAGTTTGTCCAGTCCCAGCAGTAATTTTAAAATCAAACACAGTACAACAGAAGTTGTCCTGTCCAGTACCTTATTTTTTAGCAGATCAAACGCACCCATAAACTATGTAATCTATTTGGATTATTTGTCTTTGGAAATTGACATAAATTAAAAATTATTTATTAAAAAGTCCCACATTAAATATAAAATATTATGGTCATAAGTTTATAAAGTATAAGCAACTCTCATTTTACAAGACGGTTTTGTGAGATTAAGTTAGATTTAACACTAAATCATTTCCAGCTAATTTAATTTTATTGATACTATAACATATCCATAATACATGAATACATCCATCCTTTGGTGAAAAGGTGAAAAGAGAGTGAGTAGTTTAATTATTATGATCCGTTTGAGTTCAATCGGCTCATGATGCAGCATCTATCATGTAGTCTTATTCATCCATCATAACCCAACGCCTCTTCTTGGAGAGCCAGAGTTAACGCCTTATCACTCACCCATTGTCCAATAATAGAATACAATATTTTGTCCAAAAAAAAAAAAGAGAAAAAGAATTGAATAAAACGACTCTTTTTCATCACTCCCTCTAATTTTTATTATAAAAATAATTCACTTTTTTAGTTCATTGAATTTTTTTTGGTAAGTTTTTTTATTTTATTTTATATTTTTTAGTTTATTGAAAAATTGGCTAAAAGTGAAATATTAATAGATACCAATAATATAACCCTGGTCCCTTGCATACATATCATCATGCGATTATTCTAACAATTGAGTTAAGTTCGCATATAAGTCTTACACATGAGCGATTTCACCATAAGGGCCGCCAGAGCTCTAGTCTGGGCTCGGTCGGAATTTCTTAGTATATTTTAGGAATTAATTTAGAGTAAAACTGATATTTTTAGAGATTATTTTATGACAAAATTAAACTTTTTTTTTGTTTAAAATTAAGATTTTTCATTGCAAAACAAAATTTTTGGTGTTTTAAGCAATGTTTTAAAAACCGGACCGGCAATCAAACCGTTGCGACCTCCGGTTCATGGATTAATTTATGGATTAATCCGGTCCGGTTTTTAAAACATTGATTTTAAGAGTTAGTTTAGAGTAAAATTGAAATTCTTAAGGATTAATTTATGACAAAACTGAAATTTTGTTTTCAAAACTGAAAATTTTCATTGCAAAAACTAAATTTTTTATTTAAGTTTAATATTTTACCCGAACTTTATAAATTTTCTAACTCCGCCACTAGTCTTACATATACCACCTGTCTCACCCATGGTATAAATGTTCATTTTTTTTTTTGAATTGGATATTATATTTTGCGGTGGTCCAATTGTGTTTTCATTTTGTAGACTCGATCCATTTTCTGTCACGGTTACGTTTCAGTGTGAAGCCTCAAATATTTATGATAAAAATGTTCAAAACAATCAATATAAAAGACAGAATATCCTCATACATAACTTTTCGTGGACCCCATGAATTTTCAGTTCTTCAAAACGTCTCTTACATAAACCTTTGAGGCCATCGGTGGTGAGTACGTAGTTCATCAAATCACCTTGGCTTGTCGTAAGCCTCAACGTAACAACACAATACTGATTATATTTCATCTCTATTAATAGAAAAATTCAGCTGCCATAACCTCAACCGTAGATATACATTATGGAAGAATCAAAGAACGAACAAACTATTGACACCCCAAATGATCAACCTCAACCTCAAGAGGTTTCCTATTTCCTTGAAGAAAAGATACCGGAGAACGAAGGCACTTCAAGCAGTATTATTAAACAAGAACGCATTGTGCGTGATCATGCTATTGCTACTCCTTCACTCGATCAAAGTATGTATCGCACTTGTCACGTCATAATTACATTCATCATTTTTTTTAACGACAGCATTGTAACGACAATGGCTGAATCTCACAATTACACATTCATCGTGTTCATGTCCTTACTCCTCTTTTTGTTTAATTTGATTCTCGAAATTGATCGTTGCCGTTTTTGTCCCATCTAAATTAAACTATAGCTAAATTTGTTTATATATCTATTTTTTTTTAATTGTTAATTTATCATTGTTCACATCGATCGCCTGTACAAATGTATGCAGAGAGCCTTATTTTGATTAATTATCTTGATAATCATGTCAGATTAGTATATCAAAGTAGGAAATTGACAAAAATGACCCTAAATAAACCGTCTAATTCTGTAGAGTTGGGTATCAAATTCAACTTGCTAGGATAGGAAAATAATAACATTTTTTAAAGTTGATAAAAATAAATAAAATCAGATTGATTATGTAAGATGTGAATTTATTTTGGTATTATTAACGTTTAAAGCATTTGGTTGCTTTTATTTTTTACTTGACACACTTGGGATTTGTCTAATTATTATATTTTTATCCTTTCATGTGTTATAGTAGTAATTATTATCCAAGTTTCTTTAGTTATACATGTTCCTTTATGAGTTCGCAGTTCCTTCTGCTGGAACGGATACAAAGGATTCAATTGACAGAGGTTGTTTTCCAATTTATTGTATTTAGTTTAGTCATTAATATAGAATGTTTTGAGAGATGATTAACTCAAATTTATTAATTCTTCAGATGCTGTTCTAGCAAGGGTTGAATCCCAAAAAAGATTGGCTTTAATTAAAGCATGGGAAGAAAATGAGAAGACCAAAGTAGAGAACAGGTAAAAAATGTTATTATTGGTCTGTAAATTCTATACACCGCAAATGTTTGTTTGTGTGAATTTTCAATTACTTATCATTTCGTCGTAAAAAAATGAAATATTTGCTCAATAAATAAATAATAATTAAATATGATATTTTCCATTATGTGCTATTCTTCGAATTAAAATGTTATAAACAGGGCATACAAGATGCAATCTGCCGTTGATTTGTGGGAGGATAACAAGAAAGCATCAATTGAGGCAAAATTCAAAGGAATTGAGGTCACATATATAAGCACTCAATAATTTTAGCATCAATTTGATTAATTATTATATATGAAGAAAAGATTGTGAGTAAATGAAAAATTGTAAGTGCAGGTAAAATTGGACAAAAAGAAGAGTGAATATGTAGAAGCAACACAAAACAAAATAGCTGAAATTCATTTATCAGCTGAAGAGAAAAAGGCAATGATTGAAGCTCAAAAGGGAGAAGAAATTCTCAAAGTTGAAGAGACAGCTGCAAAGTTTCGTACTCGTGGATATCAACCAAGAAGAATTCTTGGATGTTTCCCTTTTGGTTTAAGGGGTTTTCGTTAGTTAAAAAACAAAACACATGCAGAACAAAAACACTCTCACTAGCTTAATTACTTGTTACGTAGTATTTTTGTTATACATTTTATTTTATAATTTGCTTCTTGTATTGTTTCTTTTCTAAATATTTGTTGGTAATAAAAGCTGGACAAGGAAATTTGCATCTTAATTAATTATATATCGAAATTCAATTGAAGTTGAAACATATAATCACAACTACACGAAACATTAGGACAGTTCATAAATTTTGTGGAAAAAAGGGTATTTTGGTGTTTGTTTTGCTGCTTAAAAGTTATTTAGAAGAAAAAAAATCACACAAACTTGTTTGTAAAGTTAATTTTTAATTATACTACATCTCTAAGCTTACATGAAGGAGGGACGGTGTTTTCTTAATATGTTTTTTTTTTTTTTATGGTAGTTATCTCACTATATGTTAATTATATGACTATTTTTAAGATTAGGAGAATATTAACATGTGTATTTAAGGCATATGTTAAAAAAATTTAATATAGAAATTTCGTCTCAAAAATTGTGCATTCAATTTTTTTCAAGTCAACATGTTGATATTTCCAATATAAATGTACTATTTTGAATTCCTTAACAATTACCCTAAAAACATAATATTAACAAAACATATGCAATGAGTTCTAAATTCGATCCTCGTTGATTTTATTGTAAACCTAAAAAAATAAATCAATTGAGGATACTCATTTTTTTTTTTGAAAGGGAGGATACTCATTTTTATTGCTTATAATATACGGATAGTAGTTTTGTCAAAAAGAATATGGATAGCATCCTTGTAAAATGTGATAAACTTTTCATTTTTCTTTCCTCTTGCCTTTTCTTCTTACTTTTGAGTTAGGTTCATATCTTCAACTTTGTTCTTTTTCTTTCTCAAGTAAATTTAATTTAGCTTGTAAAGGTCATCCAAAAAATTATGTGTAATTTATTCAACTATCAATAAAACTTGTTTATATAACTAAATTTTATTATCGAATAAAACTATGCACAATTCTTTAAGGTACCTAAATAAACCATGATGTTATTTGTCCTCTTCGTTGTTCGCACCGAAGAAAAATTATTAAAAAATATCTTCCGATAAGATTTATACTATATGTAAATATTTTTTGGTAAGATTTACACTATATCGAAGCAATGTGGAACTCCAAACTACTTCAACTTTTGCCCCTTACATCTATTGTAGGCTTGACACCAGTTTCTTCTGAGATCAAGGGTGCGTTTGATCTGTTACAAAATAAGGAACTGGACATGACAACTTCAATTGTACTATGTTTGATTTGAAAATTGTCGCTGGGCTGAACAAAAACAGATATTCTTGTCCCCCATTAAACCACGAGATAACTTTTTCTCCTCAACACAAGTTATCCAAATCTCTAAAAATAACATTTTCTCCACCACATCATACAAGACAAAATTTGTTCGATACCTTAAATGTTTGTCCTGTGTTGTCATGTCTTGTATTGTCCAATACTTTTATTTTGCAGATCAAACGAACCCCAATTCTCACATTGCAATTCTTAACTTGAATTTGAATTTGATATAATGTTAAATAGGTTTGAATCTCATCCCAAAGATTAGCTCGATAGTGAAAATGCCCAAACACATTTATACAATCAACAACATATGAACCTGACAATGTGAACTTGGGGAGGACCACGTTACTCATTTTATGTGGCCTAAAGCAAGCTCTAAAACGAAACCTTTTATTTTTTTACGTTTTTCTCCGAAGTATAAACGGAATTTTATTTAAATTATTTAAAATAGTTAGCAATATTATCATCTTAATTTTGTAATTTTTTTAAGCGACCTTTATATTTTTCTCTAAGACATTTTTTAAATAATTTGGGACTTATTATAAGCCTTTTCCCTTAATAATTTTTTATTATATTTTTAGGAGTCTAAAACTCTTGCTTGAGTTGTCTTCCCCTTAAACCGGCGGCTCTGCTCGTATTCCACAAAATGGTTTGATGAATGCCGGAAGCTTTTCCACTCCATGGAAACTTTGACTCATTTCCAAAAACAAACCCTCACTCATACTATATACTATGTCTTTTCTTTTCTTGTTCGTCCAAATTCATCTTCTCCCCTCTCTACATTCCTCATTCTAATTATAACGCCCACTTCGCTTGCTTCTATTCTATGCATGCAAGAGATACTTGTTGCATCGTTGATTCTTCCGTACATTGACGTTTCTCAACAATTCTCACTCTCCTTTTCTCATGGATGTTCCTTTTCAAGGTAAAATTTCACTCATAATGTTTCTATATTTCTTTCAATTCATTTTACCGTAATGGAATTTGTTTAGTAAAACATGAGCATCAGTATTGCTATTTTAATTAATATCGACAGCCATGCAAATTAAATTCCATGGACACTATTGCTAGGTTTAGGAAGAATTCAGTGTTATATGATTGGAGTATATTGACAATTAGGGTCTTCGTAAAATTTTGGGATTATTATAGCTGGTTAGAGATAGAGAATCCTATATATTCCAACCTTTATTTGGTCTTAAAAACACTTAGGATCGAACAAAAATTGAAATTATTGTCCCCGTTTGAACGACAAAACAACTATTTGTCGGTGCTGGTTGTCTGAAATATCAAAATAACATTTTATCCACCAAACATCGTACTACAAGACAAAAAAAGTTGTTTAATATCTTAAAAGTTTAACATTTTGTACTAAACAGTCTATCGCATAACTATAGTGGTTTGTCTAAAATTTGCTACAGTATAGTGGTATAGCGATGTTATAGATGATATTCGACAACGTGGACTCTTTACCAAAATTTATTTTCCTTTTCTGCACCTAGTATATGAACTCATTCGTGATGATAAAGTGAGTCTCGAATCAAAACGGCCGCCTAGGGTTACACTCTCGCTTTTTCCTCCACTGCTTCGCCATTAGTCAGATTCAATCACGATGGCTTCTTCAACAACAATGAACATGGTATGTGATCATAATTCAACTAATTCTTGCATGTTAAATAGCGCTATATTCAACTAATTCGCCTTGGTCTCTTAGTTATGCATTTTCATTTTCACAAAAAAGTTTGTAATTTTTTGCGATGACATAAGTTGTTCTTTTGATATCGAAGAGCTCTTTCATTTTGTGGTTGCAATATATATTGTGTATCATTTGAATATGGAATACTCTCTCAGGCATAAATTGAAAGAATTTTGCAATTATGGCTGTTTATCTTCCATGTTTCTTCGCCTTGTTGATCACACTTATATTTACATGTTTTTATTACATGGAATATTTGCTCTGTTTGTTGCTACCATATATTGATCTTTGAAAATCTTAAAGCTTTCTATCACATTATAGTTCTGATTGCAATAATGTCTCATTTCAATCAATTCATTTTAAAGCATGATCAAACTAAGATACGAAATGACATAATTTCTTTTCAAAATAGCAGAAAATCACTTGGGAATTTTGCATTTAATATAATTCAAGACATATGAGTTGATATTAATTGAAGAAAAATGTAGAAATAGGGAGTGAAAGTATCAATTTTGGTTTGTGTATAAATTATATTTATTTGTGTTTGGCTGATAATTAAGTACTGGATTTTGTTGTGGTTATGGTTAAATCCTAAAGGAGTTGGTATCACGGTGAATATGTCAGAATCACAGCGACTTGCCGTGATTTTGCAGAAGCTACAAAGTGTAGCTTTTGGAAAATCACGGTGGATGACCAAACATAATTTATACACAACATAGACTAAATTAAACAGTAGTATGCTAACATTTATGCATAAAGACTTGATAAAATGAAAATAAAATATATAAAAAATATAATTAACTGAGGCCGAGAAAGATGAACACTTATTTTCAATTTTCTGTAAATTCCAATATAAACTTTTCTGATATGGTCTAATTTGTAGGATGAGCTGGTGAACCAAAGTAATGTTGAAACGCCAATGTGGCTTGAGGCTTTTCTGAAGGAAAATTTCTTTGGACCATGTGCTTTTCACCTGAGGCGCAAGAATGAGTTAAAGAAGTATTGTATAAGTTGCAATATGTTAATCTGTGATCATTGTGTAGCTACTGGCTTTCATTGGCATCACGAGATACTTCAGATATACAGACATCTTGGCAAGGATGCTGTGTCCTTGCGTGATATGGAAAAGTATTTCGGCTGTTCCCAAATTCAGGTATGATTTGTGGGTTGACTTTAAATCTTAAAGGGGTAGATACCCCCAAATCTTAAAGGGGTACACAAGTTGTCACCTTAAATTTTTGATTAATTTTTTTTACACAGCACAGTTAACATTTATGCGATTCACAGTAAATTTGTGTCATTTTTGTGTTTTGTGGCTAATCATAGTTGTTCAAATTCACATTGCAAAGTTGTAAGAGATCAATTTTTAAGTCCTAATTAATTGTACATCATGTGAAATGCAAAAAGTTGATTAGATGCACTGTTTTTTTTCCTTAGTTTAAATCATTGCAAACAACTTGAATCAATAAATTGTTTCATTAAAATCTTTGAAACAGTTAGATATAGACTTATAGTGCCGTGCCCGACTATGTTTTCTGTATATTGAACTTTAATGATCTAAGTTTGAAGATACATGATCCAAAATATCTAAACTAATTAAACTTCACTTCACCTTGTTTTATAAACCATTTATTAATAATTGTGACTTCTATTTTCAACTATCTCCAACATCTAAAAATTGTTTACTATGTGTCTGTATTTGATTCCAATTTTATTGTAGACCTATACAAGGCACAAGCGACCGGTTATTTCTCTAAATCCTCCCCAGCTCGATGAGTTCGGATTAAATGCTGAAGAATCATGTGATGTTTGCAATAGAAAGCTGAATACACCTGAGCTATATCGCCACTGCTCCTTATTGTGCAAGGTAATGACTATCTATGATTTGAAAATGGCAACTGTTTACTGTCTTCAAATTTTATCCCTCCTCTGAGATATATATATAATTAATTAGTATGTTTAATATTTTTTATCTGAAATTTGATCAGGTGGAATCAGTTTCAAAAAATTCTGAGCCTGAGAATCCAGTTAGCACACCATCAGTTGAGCCTTCCTCAGTACCTTCTGTCCAGGTTCCTCCTCGGCCTCCTCAGGGAACACAAGCGGGACTGTCATTCAGAAAAAGGAGTAGAAAGGGAACACCTCACAGAGCTCCCTTCTTCTAGAAGGCTCGAATGGGTGACATATACTCTTATGGTTTGAATGAATTGGAGAATTAAGTACTTTATAAAGTTCATTTAATCCAGATGGCGAATTTACTGCTCATGTTGTAGTAAATTTTGAAATATTTTCGATTTTTGGTCTTTTGTGACATACCTCCGTATTATCATGTGACACTATATCATGATATTTTATACATTAATCGACTTTGTTGACTTATGCTCGGGAGTATTTTGGTTTATCCAACGCTTTATTGACTTTTAATCGATTATACTTTTGCAGGGGTTCAAAGTCTGATCATTGACATAAAAATAAATAGTATTATTGAGACATCTAGGATTTGATGGCTCATTGTTAGTCTTCCCTCATATTTTAGCGAAATCTAATGTTAATTATCCCGGTGGTTGAGTGGACTAATACTCTTCAAATTTCACAATTGTGGAGAAATCAAGTTATGCTGAAGAAAACATGTGATCTTGGTGATCGAAAATGGATTCTCTCCATTTTTTTTAATTGTAACATCTCACCATCAAATTGAATCTAATATTTTCTTTATAAAATTTTCTCTCATTTTCTCATATATGATGATTGAGATGTTACAATTGAGAGAATTTTGATTGAGACAATTCACTCTCGTGATAACCATATATGTTTCTTCAATGTTTTTGGGTAGTATAGGAAAATGTTGAAACATAATTTGTTTTGTGTTAGGAATCAATGCAAGTTTAGGGACTAATTTCCCAAAAATAGATATGCATAGCATATCCACAAATAGAATAGAATTGTGAACACCATCATCCATGATTGTGATTGTGGATAATAACTTGGTCAAAGAATCAATGTTGTGTGTCACGTGTCATACATTTCCTTCATACTAGGATGTCTACAATTAGACAATGATATATTTGTGTCCATGCAAAATCCAAAAACCAATTAACCTTACAAAATTATAGTTGCATGCACCTTCTCCACCCATTTCACATCCTTCTAATTAATTTTCTGAACCTCTAATTTCGCACACTACAACAACTACAAAGGGTCACAATATCTTAGTTATTTTCATTGTAAAGTTCTAAGATAGAATAAATTAACCATTTATAACTTATAACCTCTTTGGTGTTTTAGCTGAACCCCTCACAATTTTGTGTGCTAGCTTTCAATTATTCAAACAGAAACAATAATTAGCTAGTGCAAGAGGGGAAATTAAATTAAACAAATTAATTAATCATGTCTTTCAGCGGAACCCAACAAAAATGCAAGGCTTGTGATAAAACTGTTCACTTGGTTGATTCAATATCTGCTGATGGTAATGTTTTTCACAAGAACTGCTTCAGATGTAGTCAATGCAATGGCGTTCTTGCGGTATGATACATCATTATCATTATTAATTAAATTGGTTTCTGGTTTGGTCAATTTGTTTTTGTATATATGCTCTCTTGTTTATGTGATATATATCAAGATCAAGATGGATCAAATTGCATTAGAGAGAATGTTGAAATTACAGACACGAATTTTACATAATGTGCGTATGAAACTCGTAAAAGGATAAGAAGCCGATATAATACTCGCTCGGTCCATTTTTATAAGCACCTCTTTTGTGAGCGTAAAAGATGCTTATAAAAAGGGATAGTTTTATCAACGGAGTTTGATCTAACGGAAGAGACTAGATTCTCACAACGTGTGAGAATCCATATTCGAATTCTAATTGAAAGAAATATACACATATTTAATATCTAACACGTCTTGAATAAACACATGTCAGTGGAGTGAACCTATGAGAAGAAAACAAATTATTGTTAAACAGTAAACATAAGAATAAGAATCTTGTATTTTCTTTCTTTCTTCAGTTTCTGAAGAACGACACGTCTCGTCTTAACAAAAGAGGAGTTAGAGTGATCCAAAATCTAATAGTCATTTACATTTGCAGATGAGCAGCTTTACATCAATAGAAGGAGTTTTGTACTGTAAAACTCATGCTGAGCAGGTCGCCAAGGATTCTGCCAAGAAATCCCTGTCAGGTAATAAGAACCTTTTTTTTCTCCTTTCCAACTTTTAATGATAAGAAGCTATGTACTGTTTTTGGGACTGATCACTTAATCTTGTTTCATGATTTTCGAACAGCGGGAAAGCCCACCGAGCTGGTGTGTATTCTATTCACTACTGATGCAACACTCATTTCCTTTGTTTAAATATTGTTCTTCTTCTATATGTCTTATGTTTACATTATCATTGTTTTCATCTGTTTACAGCCTAGGGCTCCAAGCAAACTTTCTGCTTTCTTCTCAGGGACTCAAGAAAAATGTTCAGCATGCAAGAAAACTGTATATCCATTGGAAAAGGTATATTTTTTTCACGTGTAAGTTATAAGTTATAACCATGGTTTTAGTAGGACAATTTTTTTTCTTTCTGATCATCATATATATAATTTGTGGAATTTGTTTATGACAGTTGACAGTGGAAGGTGAATTTTACCACAAATCATGCTTTAGGTGTACACATGGAGGATGTTTTCTCAGCCCTTCATCCTATGCTGCACTTGATGGATTCATTTACTGCAAGCCTCACTTTTCTCAGTTGTTTAAGGCTAAAGGTAGCTATAGCTATCTCTCCAAACAAGCTTCAATAAAGAGAGATGAAATCAAACTGGCCGCAGCGGAGAAAACTGAAGATTCAGCAGCAGCAGCAGCAGCGGAAGCAGAAGCAGAAGCAGAAGCAGAAGCAGAAGCAGCAGCAGACACAGAGACAAAGGAAGAAGAACAAGATCCTGCTGTTACACAAGAGGAGTAATAGTTGATGGAGTAGTAATTCAACAAGGTTGCATTTTTGTATGATATCTTTCAGTATGGTGTTGATTGGCCTCAAACATAAACCAGATTTTGATTGGGTGGTTCTGATGGCTTTTTGTCATTTGGGAGGATTCCTGCAAAAGTGCCATCATGTGTTTCATTCATTTGTTTGTGAACTGACATTAGATTATGACAAATAACATTATGTGCTTTGGGGCATGTTAGGTATTAGATGTCTTAAGGATCAAATTGGCGGCGTGTTTGACGAAATCACAGTAATTTTGTTAAAACTTTAAAGTGTAGTTTTTGTCAAAACTATAGTAGTTCAATATGATTATGTTAAATCCAACCCCAATTTCAATATGCACAACTATGATTTATGCCCCACTCATTTTCATATGCACTTTCTTTTTTATGTGTTCTCAAACCTTATTTGCTTCATGTTAAGTATATTATTATTGTTTGTTGTCATTTTCATTGTACAAACTAAATAAAATTTGATCAATTGATAATGGACTAAAAATAAAAGTATATTCCAAAATACATTCAAAATAAAATAAAAAGGATTAATATTCTTCCTCTCCATTGTCCACTCCCTCTTCTATAGGCCTTTTGGCGTAGATTGTAAGGTTCGTCAATGACTTCAATTATTGGAGGAGATGTCACTAGTTGAAGCTCACTCGACAAATTGAAAAGATTTACAACAAAAAAATGACTTAAATCTTCTCTAACTCCTCTCGACAATTGATAAATCTGATGTCTTAAGATTGATACGAAGATGCGAGGCTAATATATCCTTAATGTAATCAAATTGACTACAACAACTACAACAACTTATTTAAATAGATTAAATTAAAAAACAACTTTTAATTTTTTTGGTACAAAATTATTTAGTTTTTTCTAAGTAGTCAATGTATTTTTAACTTAAAGTGAATAATATTTCCTTCGAAACATAAAATAAAAGGCTAAGAAACCACGTCACTACGTGGTGCGGGATAACCCTGTGTTGTTGCGGAGTAGAGAAGAAAGCAACAAAGACTATCTAGAAGAGAAGAAGAGTGAACTCACTGTGTAAAAGTAAAACCATTTTGTGGATGATGAACTTTCTTACATTTCATTGATGATAGTAAAATGGGGTCACTTCCAATCACCACCAAAACCTTATTTTTCACCACTTCCACAACTCATCTTCCATTGTTTTCACCATCAAACAGAACAACAACAACAACAAGAACAGTTTACCTCAGTCGCCGAAAACACAACAAGGTTTTTGCTTCTTCATCATCATCATCCTCACATAATGAACAAGACAAAAACACCCCTCAACTCGACGATTACGACATCATGGAACTCAAGTTCGGTCGTTTACTTGGCGAAGACCCTAAACTCACCCTTGCCAAGGTATTCATTCATATTTCAATTTTGTATTTTTCTATCTATCTTTGTTTCTAAAATCTAAACTTTATAATTTATGCTATTTATACTTATTGTTTTAGATAATGGGAAGAAAGGCTAATCCTGATGCATCTTATCTTGATATTGAGAAAGCATTTTATAAGAAAAAGAAAGGTAAAGTTGTCGAAATCGAAGAACTTCCGTTTGAAGTTGAAATACCTTGGGCTAAGAAGAATTCACCTCCCCAAGGGGTGCAATTCGAATCTGATAACAATGATGATGATGGTGGTAGTAACAGTGTTGCAATGGAGATTAAGAAACCTAATCAAACCCAAAATAAAGGAGGAAATGTTAGAAAAAGTAGTGTTCCTAATGTTGTTTTGAGAAAGCCGTCGTTGAGTAATGAGGACGACGAGGATGAAGTCAAGGACGTGTCTTCGAGTTTGAGAATGAAACCGAATTTGTCTCTTAAAATGCAGAGTGGACAAGTGAAAGAGAAGTTTAGTGACATGACATTGTTGAGGAAGCCTGGATCGTTAGTTACTAAGAATGTTGATAGTCAGTTGAAGATGCAGAAAGAAGAGCCACCGAGTTATGAAGTTAGTAACTTGACCTTGTTGGAACAACCACACAGACCAAGTTGTAATAAAGAAGTAGAGAAGTTTGCAAAGCCAAGTGTTGAAGGCGCTAAAGTGACCTTGTTGGAACAGCCACACAGACCAAGCAGCAAAAAAGAAGAAGAGCAGTTTGAAGAGCCAAGTGATGAAGTCCGAGTCCCTAAAGCGACCTTGTTGGAACAGCCACACAGACCAAGCCGCCAAAAAGAAGAAGAGAAGTTGGAAGAGCCAAGTGATGAAGTTGCTAAAGTGACCTTGTTGGAACAGCCACACAGACCAAGCGGCAACAAAGAAGAAGAGCAATTTGAAGAGACAAGTGATGAAGTCCCTAAAGCAACCTTGTTGGAACAGCCACACAGACCAAGCGGCAAAAAAGAAGAAGAGCAGTTTGAAGAGACAAGTGATGAAGTCCCTAAAGCAACCTTGTTGGAACAGCCACACAGACCAAGCGGCAAAAAAGAAGAAGAGCAGTTTGAAGAGACAAGTGATGAAGTCCCTAAATCGACCTTGTACGAACAACCACACAGACCAAGCGACAAAAAAGAAGAAAAGCAGTTTGAAGAGCCAAGTGATGAAGTTGCTAGATTGAGTTTGTTGGAACAGCCACAAAAAGCAAGTGACAAAGTAGAGGAGCAGTTTGGAGATGCTAGCATTGTAGTCCCCAATGATGTAGGTGCTAATCTTTGTTGCGATTATGGAATTCGATTGTGTTAGGATAGTTTTTAAATGATTTCATGCTTGATTAATTAGGGTACGGAGCAACTTGAGCAGAGACAACCAGAGGTCCATCAGGAGCCAATTGATTTAAATCAACCGTCTGATTTAAATTTGGTTGGTTCTAAGACAGAGTTGTCTGTGCAAGCTGCAATACAAGGAAAGCCAAAAAGGTATATGGAAATAGTTTCACAGTTGTATATTTCAGTTTATGGTTGCAAATATGTTTCATTACTTAAATCAAATGTAATTTTGTTATAGATTAGATCAATATGTGAAACAAACCTCAAAATCTGTTGGAGAAGAGACCGCTTCCCTTGATCCCGGAAGTCGCGGAAACAGTGACGAATCAGGCAATCTTGTTGATGCATCAGATATCCAGGTCAGATTTTATGGATAACCCTAGTTACTTACTTATCCATATGAGACGTTAGTTGTGCATCTATTTCTCTAAATTCTATGTTTTTCTCTGCGCTTTTTGATTTTAAAGGAAGGCGAAGATGCTGATTGGACCAAGGTAGAAGACTTGTTTAAGACTGGAGATAGAGAGGATGTGGAACTAGTAAGCTGCAGCACAAAGGGTTTCGTCGTAAGTACTTAATTATAAAGCAGTAAGGGGGACTTTCGTTTATGAATAGAAAACACCTTTGTAGTCTGTCTCATCTGTATATTAAGCAAAGTGTCATGAAGACATAATAAAATAAAAAATTAGTCTGTCTCGTTTATCTTCTGAACTGGATTAAACCATTTTACAGGTTTCTTTTGGCACCTTGGTAGGATTTCTTCCATATCGTAATCTATTTTCCAAGTGGAAGTTCTTAGCTTTTGAGTCATGGTTAAGACAGAAGGGCTTGGATCCATCAATGTACAAGCAGAATTTGGTCCCTACGACAAATTATGAGGCCGAATCTCCCTCACTTAAGGAGAAAGATGGTAACTTTGAAGATAAAATTTCACCAGATATGAAATTGGAAGATCTGTTAAGGATTTATGACCAAGAGAAGAACAAGTTCTTATCATCATTTATTGGACAGGTTTGGTATTCAGAACAGAAGTACACTGCCCAAATATATTTATCTAGTCTTACTGTAAAAGTGAAACTTCAATATTATCGTTCTTCATATAAGATGCCAATACTTTGTTTTGCAGAAAATCAAAGCATATGTGTTATTGGCAGACAGAAAATTTAAAAAGCTCATATTTTCACTAAGACCAAAAGAGAAGGAAGAACTAACTGAGAAGAAGAAAGATCTCATGGTAAATGCTTTAGTAACATCCGGAACATGTGTTTTAGATTGAATGCAACAAACTGGTCTTCAGATTCATTTTGTGTTTCTTATGGCAGACTAGACTTCAAGTCGGTGATATAGTGAAATGCCGCATCCAGAAGATAGCTTACTTTGGAATTTTTGTTGAGGTACATAAAACATTTGATTTCAGTATTGTGCAGTTCAATTTTACAAACATGTTTAGAAGATATGCTTAAGCCACAACCTCTGTATTTAGCGAAGTGCCTTGATATTCTTTCACGGAGTCAAGTTCAGAGAGGTGGCAAAAAATTCTAAACATTGACCTGTTATTAATGTAGGTTGAAGGAGTTTCTGCACTGATCCATCAGTCAGAAATATCGTGGGATACCACGTTGGACCCATCTAATTATTTTAAGATTGATCAGGTATTTCACTTCTTGACAGGTGACAAATTAAAGTCTGCTTGTTTAAACTTCCAAAAGTGTATGTTTACTTTTTTGCTTAGAAGAAAAGCATTGAACCATTTTTTTATTTTCAGGTTTTTTGCTTTTAAAGAAATTACGTGATTTTTCGTGAACACGCCATTTTTTTTCTTGTATTTAAGAGAGGTGGGAGTATATCATATTCCAACCTCAATAATTTAAGATTCAACTCATAAATCAAATGACAAAAGGAAAGCTGAGTGGTCATACAAAGCTGACAAAATAGTGTCTGACTACACTAAGTTTAGGTAGTGATTCATTGGAATGAATCAAGATTCATTATATTGAACCAGGATTTAACATAATGAATTGGGATTTTGTGGTATTCATCTCCAAAATAGATACACACTAGAAAGTTGTATGGATTGGGTTCAATATTAAATTGAACCAACGTACGATACACACAACATACTTTAAGATAATATTGAGATATCATAAGATATTTTCATATTACTTCTTTTGTATTTATTTTATCTTTATGTCTACTTTTTGGTACAGGTTGTAGAGGCAAAAGTTCACCAAATAAACTTTGCTCGTGGGCGCATATTTTTATCATTAAAGGAGGTCATGGTAATTATCTATGTAGTTATTTTCTTTACAGCGCTTCCATTATTTTGCAAAATCTATGTAAACTAAGAAACATTTGACTCCTGATTCAACGAACCATTGACTTCCTATTACAGCCTGATCCATTGATGAAATCCTTAGAGTCTGTAGTTGGGGATCATGAAACCTTTGATGGGAGATTGGAATCAGCTCAAACCGACGCAGAGGTAATTTTAACATGAAAATAGAAGTGACTTTAAATATTTTTTAGAAAAGTAAATCAAAGTAAACTCACAGTGATTAAAAAGTTGTGTGGTTGGATCTAATATTGTCAGTAGTTTACAAACCCACAAAAGGCTTACGTGAATTTAATTTTCAGGCATTGATATTGTAAACTGTAATATAGCACATGAATGTCCTTGTTGGTATTTAAGTTATGCCATTTGTTTGTGTTCGGGGTCAGTATATGCTTATTGTATTTGGAAGGGTGGAGCCAACCCCTGCAAATTAAGGAAGATTAGTGAATGATACCCAAATAGCTAGATAGAGGAACATGAATTTTTTACTATTGACTATTGGTGGAGCCTTACAACCAGAAGATTTGTGGTTTGGAATGATTATTCATAATGTTATGCTCATTTTTGGATAGTGGTCTGAAGTCGAATCTCTTATAAAAGAATTGGAAAAAATCGAGGGCGTCCAGTCTGTTTCAAAAGGCCGTTTTTTCAAGAGCCCTGGTTTAGCTCCCACATTTCAGGTATGGATTTGCATTTTATTATGTACTTGAAAGAATGTTTGTTCATTTTTTATTCTATCCAGACCCGACATCGAGCATGCATTACCCGTATAAATCATTTTAATTATCAAAATATATTTTTGGCTATTGCATATATCAACTTTAAGTTCTTCTAAACCTCAAATGTTCATAAATAACGTACGGGTCTATGGTAGGTATTTACTGTTTGATTTTTTTTTATTATCAAAAAATTGTTTGATTTTTTTCTTCTAATATTGATCTTACTGGCTTTGTTTTTGTTTATTAGATGTTTCCAGAAACAGTTTAATATTTGTTAGCAAACTCAAGTTCTTGATGTATCTGCATGCAAACCAAATTTGGTTTCAGGTTTATATGGCATCCATCTTTGAGAATCAGTACAAGTTGCTTGCCCGATCTGGAAACAGAATACAGGAGGTAATGTTATAATCTTATAGAGTCTGTTTTAGCTTCTTGTTGAACAAATTTTGCTTCTATTTCAGATTTTTTGCTTGATGAGTTCTATATACTTGATGATATTGCTTTTTGACACGATGTTTCATGTTAGAATAGCTAGCAACACAATCTTTTGGATACATTCTTCTTTATTGGATGAAGTTCATGTGGGATTCACTTGTTTTAGTTGGAATGTAGATGAATTTCTTCATTAAGTGTGCTAATTATCCCCTCGAAGTCTAGAAATTTCAAACTCAGCAGCATTTTACTTCACTGTTGCTTATACTATAAGCCTTATAGTAACTTACGTTTGTTCAAAACAATTCACTTTTGGATCATTTTTTCCAAACCATGGCTCTAGTCAATAGGAAAACAACTATTTTTTCCTCACTTTCGCACCTCAAGTCTTAGAACCAAAATCATGTTTCGAGCACAATTTGACTTAGGTTTTCTCAAATATGTTCAAACATAGCTGAACTAAGGTTTTGCCAAAGAAAGGTTTACTTATTTGCATATGCTTTTTTGTGGTTTGATTTTTTTAATCTTCTGTTTTTCTTATCTTTTTGTTCTAGAAAATGCTGGTTGCCTATTGATGGAAATCAAATACGTTCATACTCATTCATAGTATAATTTAACCCTAATCAGTAATCATCTTGAGCAGGTGATGGTTCAAACTACTTTAGATAAAGAAAGGATGAAAACAGCTATTACGACATGTGCTAATAGAGTAGAATAGGTGTGGCCTGTGCTGATAATGATGTCACTGCCTGATTTTTGGTGATTATACATTCTATTGGCGAGTGCTGGCTGGCGAGGATTGAAGTTTTCTTGCCCAAAGAAAAAAAAAACCGCTTGAATCTGTGCTCGCGGAGTAAAATGATGGCACATATTTCTGTTCTTGTTTTTTGCACTGCGACCATTTGAGAAATTATTTAATCTTTGTGGTCGAGTATATTAGTATATTACACAGATAGATGCAATTCTTGGACAACTACTGCATGTAGTATATCTCTGGTAATTAATTTCCATGTATCAAATTAATGCTGGAATTGTGCAGAGCTTGGGCTTGGCTAAGTTGAAACTCAAGATAAAAATGAGTTGCTTGAACTATACTGCATGCATCACTGTATGTTGTTCATTTTTAATTCACAATATTAGTTGCTTTCGAAACTAATAAGAATGTATAGATAACATTTTTGACAATTCTTTGTACAAGTTTTTATTTTTATTTTTAAAATCCTCACAACGTAATGTTATTCAAATAAAGATTTAATGATAAGTATAGGAAGTTATGAAGATTTTACAACTCTCAATTTCAATGTTGGTATTCATTCATCCTAACACATTCAATCTAAAAATTTCAATACTCCCTATATTTCAAGTTATTTATCTTTTAAAGTTTTTTCATAAGGATTATTAGTAAATAACTTTCATGAGTGAAACAATTTTAATAAACCTACTTTTTTTTTAACAATACTAAACTTACTTTATTAACTAATAATAGAATATTAATCATATTCATAACATGATAATATGTTAATAATATTATTGGTGATTTAGTAGTGGTATGCAAATGGATCATCTCCTTTGAACAAAAGATAGGGAAAGAGGGCAAGAAATTAAAAAGCAAAGAGATAAAAAAATTAAAAGAGAAGGAGAGATGATTAGAGTGATAAAAGATTGAGAATAAGACGTTGAGTTTATTTGGATTTTTTTTTGATACAAAAGAATGATAAATTGCTCGCGCCAGTGATTGAATCCTGAACTTCTCCTTACCTAACTCATATGTCCCCAGAGCTCTTACCACTTGAACTATCCTACAGGGACACATCGTACATATTTTTTTCTCTCATATTATAACTATCTAGTAATCAAAGTTAATTTCACATCCAATAAAAGTATATAACGGGGGTATATTGAGATAATCAAACCATGTTTCTTTCATAATAAAATTGAGTGAAAAAATTAACACTATATTAAAATGGTAAAACGACATTAGCTTAAAAATGGTTCTTAGAACTAATGCTGTGCTAGAGAGTAGTAGTTTGTTTTCTTTGTTTCTTGTTTTTGTATCCGTATCTCTCAACTCACGTCAAGACAAGTGAACGTTGGTAAGTGGAATGGAGTGGAGTGTGTGGCCCAAAGTTAGACTAAACAAGGTCACAATTTTGAATTACTACTACTAATTATTAAATTAAAAGACAGCTTTTTGTTCAGTTACTTCTCTCTCACTGTTGGTGTGCATAGCATAACATAGCATAGGATGTCGTGTCTTGCGGTGTTTGGTTTTGTTTCATTGCTTACAGAGTTACTCTTCCTCTCTTTTATTTCCATTTTTTGTTTTAGAAACAAAAATTAATTAATTTCAACTATTAATAAAAGTAAACACATTTTTCTAGTTCATTTTTTCCTTTTTCTCTTTGGAAAAAATGGGGATGGGAACTAGCACCTTTGTTACTAGATGGATCAACTTCCTCACCATGGTAACTAATCTTCTTCTTCTTTCCTTTCTTTCTACACTCAATTTTTAGTTGCATTTCTCTTAAACATGCTATGCTACCTCTTTCATTCTGAATCTTTCTCTAAAAACCAGTTGAAATAGCTGAAAATTTCTAAACTATAGTGAAAAATATTATTTGGGTTTGTTCCATTTTGTGTTGGTAACTTGGTACTTTAACTTTGTGTTGGTACTTTTCTGTTCTTCTTGCATACCCACTTTAGTTTATACTTGAATGTGTTCAAAGATATGATTTTTAGTTGCTAACTTTACTTCATTATGTTCACCAAAATAAAAACTTTACTTCATTATGTAAACCCTTTTCTATTTCTAGCTAGTTTTTTGTTTTATTTATATTTTTTTATGCTAAATAAAAGAAACATGCTGGACTCAAACATTTCTTTGGGATTTTGTTGATGTTGCTTAGCACTAATAGCCATATAGAGACACCCATAATAATTTCAAAAAATCAATGATGTGTCAGTGTTGGACACCATGCATGTCTTCAATTTCAAGTGTCTGGTGTTACATGTTGATAATATTGTCCTTGTGCAGGTTTTGGCAATGGTTGTGATAATATTTGGGTTGTGGATGAGTACTCGTCATGATGCCTGCAGAAAGTCTCTCACTATACCTGTGCTAAGCATTGGAGCTGTTATTTTCTTAATGTCAGTTTTTTTTTTTAACATTATTTATGATTTTGGTGCCTTCTTTTTCTTTTGAATATGTTCTCTTACTATATTGTCTCATATCACATTTTTGTTTTGCTCATACAGATCCATAGTTGGTTTTTTGGGTGCCATGAAAAGAAGCTCCATATTGCTATGGGTTGTATCCTTGTCAATTTTTACAGAGAAATAATCTTTTAACATAAAATTTTTGATGTCAAATTCGGTGTCCTTTGAATTTTTTGTGTAGTTTTGAGATGTGTGTAAGTTGTAGAAGATTTTTGTAAGAAAGATATAAAGATAAAGAAAACACATACAGTGTCATATACAATGTCTCTATTTGGATTAAGGGAATCCTCCTTGACATTGCACTTGTAGTATCTGATCATGCTGTTCCTTATCTTGGTGGGAATCCTAGTCTTCACAGTATTGGTGTAAGTGTGGAAGTTTGTTGACAGTTATTGCTGCTTTCTACATTATCATTTGTCGTAATTGCTTATTGCCTTTGCCGTGAATTCATGAGCTGTTGAGTCTTAATAACACATGGTCACATTCAAAACGCCAAACTGGCTTAGTTAGTTAAAAGTTAAAACTAAATTGCAACGGAAAAATGTGCTGAGAGAACTAATTAGTATTAATAAATTCAGTTTATGTATCTTTGGGAGACTAATTAGTGACAAATTAGAAATCTATGGATGCTTTGATCTTTAAAGGGACTAATTTACTGATAAAATATTACAAAACACTAATATGCTGATACCTTATGTAATCTTCTTCCATTGTCTCAGATTCATTGTAACTAATAATGGATCAGGACATAGTGTGACTGGCTTGAGGTAAGAAGTCAATTATTTCATTCATGTAAACATTACTATGGTCATTCATATTTGAGATGGTAGCAACAACTCATTATGCTTCTTTTTCCTTGTAATAGTTCTTGAGAACATAGTTTGATTCAATAAATGACAGCATTATTATATACTTAGGTACAAGGAGTATCAACTTCAAGATTATAGCTCTTGGTTTCTCAAAGAGGTAAGACTCTTGTCAGCATAGAGAAACAATAGTGTGCAGCGATACTCCAACATTCATTTCTTTTGTTTTCTTGTTTTAGTTAAACAATTCTCATAACTGGAAACGTTTGAGGGCTTGTCTAGTCAAAACTGAAGACTGCAATAACCTATCCAAAAAATATAAGGTGTGTGGCCTATATTATTCTAAATAATTGAATTCTATGTTTTATACACTCACAAACTGCTATTTACCAGTTTTTCAATCTTCATGTCATTATGCAGACTTTGAAACATTATAAATTAGCTAAATTGACTCCAATTGAGGCTGGCTGCTGCCGGCCGCCTTCTGAGTAGGTTCTACTTTATTTACAAAGAATTTTCTTATTTTGATAAGAAACTCAGTACATGTCTCTGAAATTTCTATATCTTGGATTTTATTTAACATAGATGTGGATATCCTGCTGTAAATGCATCCTACTATGACTTGACCTATCATCCAGTTAGCCCTAACAACGACTGCAAGCGGTACAAAAATTCTCGAGCTGTCAAATGCTATGATTGTGATTCTTGCAAGTAAGCACGCGGCACGCCTAGTTGTCGGTTATGGATCCTCTCTGTTACTATGTTTTTGAGTGTGTAAAATACATATTTTAAGAATTGATGACATTAATTGGATTATTATACACACAAAAGCATAGTAATGAATCCTTTTATTTCTTTTTACTGACGGAGACTATCTCTACTCCTGGTTGTTCGTTTTCCACTTATGTTTTTCTAGACGAGTACATTGTCTCACTGCGATTGCGTTTTTCTCAATGTTTGTTCTAGGGCTGGCGTAGCACAGTACATGAAAATCGAGTGGAGAGTTGTCGCAATATTCAACGTTGTTTTGTTTGCTATTTTGGTAAGACATTGTTGCCTCTTTGTGAGATTACAATTGACAAAACAATCAAGAGAAGTTATTGAATCCGCCCAGTTTCAATATGCTGTGATTGATATTCATTCTATAAATATCTAGAATTTAAACTACCACAAATATGAGAAATAGTTCTATGGTCTTAAATCATTTCTTAAATACTCTTGTCAACTTTGTATTAATTCCGCTGACATTTATTTCGTGCAACTCCAGTCTATTATATACTTTGTGGGATGTTGTGCAAGACGAAACGCTGCTAGGAGGCAATCTAAGGGTTGAAGGGGAACCTATATGCATCCATGAACTGCTTTTGGAATCTGTTGAAGAGTAAAAGACAGAGACCAATGTCTGCAGCTAGAGATGAACTTGTGGAATTCATGTTAGTTTTAGGATCTCTTGGTGTGATGACTTGTATATTATTCAATCTTGACAAGCACCGTATGTTATTTGAATGGTTAAATATCTTAGATGTTAGTATGTTTCTATTGATTTCATGATTAGAGAAAATTTAGAAGTACCAAACTCTATGTTAGTATGTTTCAAAAAAAAAAAATTGGTCTTGTGTTTAATTATTATTTACAATTTTATACTCCCTCCATCCCAAAATATGTCACATTTGCCAAAATTGTTTGTCCTAAAATAAATATCATATGCTATTAGTGAGAGAAAAAGTACACTAAAAAATCTATTTTTTAGTATTCCAATGTCTACTACCAATAAAAAGAGAGGATATTTTAGTAAAAGTCATATTTTCTCTCTTTCTTTTACACATTTTTCTTAAAGTGTGTGATTTAGTCAATTGTGACACTTAAAATGGGACGGAGAGAGTAAAAAAAAAAAAAAAAGTATGTTTCAAAAAAAAAAATTGGTCTTGTGTTTAATTATTATTTACAATTTTATACTCCCTCCATCCCAAAATATGTCACATTTGCCAAAATTGTTTGTCCCAAAATAAATGTCATATGCTATTAGTGAGAGAAAAAGTACACTAAAAAATCTATTTTTTAGTATTCCAATGTCTACTACCAATAAAAAGAGAGGATATTTTAGTAAAAGTCATATTTTCTCTCTTTCTTTTACACATTTTTCTTAAAGTGTGTGATTTAGTCAATTGTGACACTTAAAATGGGACGGAGAGGGTATTACTTTTGTGATGTTTTTAACTAATAAAATTTCTTAAATAAAAACATTGATGGGTCAATGCTGCCACCATAGCTCTTGGTACATAATAAGGTGATAATAAGGTGACACGACATTGTTATTCATGAATTTTAGGACTCTTTTCAAAATCAAATTGAATTGCTTTACTCTCTCTGTATCAAAATATAAGTCATTTTAAAAAAAATTGTACCAAAATATAAATCATTTTATAATATTAATGAAGCATTTAACTATTTTTTTAATTATACTCTTAACTAATTATTAGTCTCTATTCTTTTACTTATTCAATTTATCTTTTTTATTCACTAATGAAGTACAATTTTATAAACTAATTCATAAATTTTGTTTTGCATACAATAACAATTACATTTTTTAATTTATTTAATATAATCAAAACAATTTATATTTTAATACAGATGTAAAGATATAAGTATCATTTATGATTTTTTTTTTCTCACTTTCTAAAGAAGGAAAAAAAAAAGATTTTTGTTGAAAAGAATTGTTAAGAGCAAACCCTTAAACCCTGTTAAACATACTAAACCCTAAAACCGTTCTTTTCTCTGTTGTTTCATTTCATCGAACAGAAGCAGAAATGTGGGGATGGATGATCAGAGAAAGCCGGAAAGCATCATCATGGGACGCCGCAGCATGGAACCTAAACCTCATCCGCAACATGGGTGGTGGTCCTCGGACTTTCCCCGGCGGCGTAAGCAAATGGAAATGGAAACGCATGCACGAAAAACGTGCTCAAGAGAAACAGAAAAACCTTCTCGAACAAGAGAAACAACTCTACCAAGCACGCATTCGATCTCAAATACGCTCCAATCTCTCACCTTCTTCTTCTTCTTCCACTCATAACCCTGTTTCCCCTCAACAACACCTCAAAGCCCTCGCCGATCGTTTCATGAAAGACGGTGCTCAAGATCTCTGGAACGAGTCCGACGGGCCCATAACTCCGACCGAAGCCCAAGCCGAAACTACATCGCCGCAACTTGATTTGCGCAAACTTGCAAACCAACCTTCAAATCATAATTTGACTAATTTGAATAATTTTTCACAAATTAGGGGTTATCGTTCTGTTCCTGAGGTTAGGGATTTGAGTGATAGGAAGCGTGAGGTTAGAAATTCGAGTGATAAGAAGCGTGTTGGCGCGGAAAAGAGAAAAATTTGGAGAAAGAATGATTCTTCTAGTGACAGTGAGAGTGATGATGAAGTTGAATCTCGGAATCAGAATCAGGGTTACTATTCTAATGTGGGTAGTATTGCTTCTTTGGGTAAACATGATGTGAAGAGGGAGAGGAGAATGGTGCCTAAGAATTATGATGACGGAACTGATTTTTCGGAGCAGGTTCAGTTGATTAAGTATGAGCTTCAAAAGAAGAAGAGGAGTCAGAATGAGGAAAATCAGGGTGTGGAACAGGAAAATATTCTTAGTCAGACAAGGTATTAATCCTTTGCTGTAATGGAAATGGTTTTTAAATTTGTGTGCTGATTTTGAATTCGCGGAACCTTGTTATAAGTATTTATATCTGGTTAACATTTACTTATAGCAAAAGCGTATGGAAACTAGTTTTGTCAAATAGCAGTGCTATATTATAGCAGAGTAACAAAATGCTATTGTTCTGCGATAGACTATTTAGTACTAAGTGCTGTCAAATATCTGTTATTGTGGTGCTATAGCCTTATGGCATAGCGGAATTTGAATAAAACACTATCATTTCATATCCGTGATTCACAATACTGATTGAGACTGAGATGAATGTGCATGCTTTGTTTGTTTATTTGTGGAGTGGCATGGTTGCAAACAGTGATTTGGATGTTTTGTTTTCCTAGGTTTGATGAGTGTGCTATATCACCGTTGACAATCAAAGCACTTTCTTCATCTGGTTACATTCATATGACCCGGGTTCAAGAGACTAGCCTCCCTATTTGCCTTGAGGGTATGTTTCCTAAATCTTTCAATATTGCAATCCAATTTTCTATTTGTCGTTTATCATCGCATCATCATTATTAACTCTTGATAATCTTACAAAAGCTGCATACTGTAAAAGTTGTTGCATTACAACTTTTCTCAATCCTATTGTTTTTTGCATCCACTTTGAGTCTTTTATTTTGCTACTTCGATTGTTATTACTCTTTACCTATTCTTTTAATATGGCTATTAGATTCAGTTTTGATGATCATTGTACTTCATTTACATTGCAGGTGTGGATGTTATGGTCAAGGCTAAAACTGGCACTGGAAAAACTGCATCTTTTTTGGTACACCCTTGTTCTTTTAATCCACTGCATCCTATTTAAATAGTTTCTATCAAAGATGCTAAATGCAAACAGCTTCCTGCCATTGAAACAGTTTTGAAAGCTATGAGTAGCAATACCTCTTATCGTGCACCGCCAATATTTGTTCTTATTCTATGCCCTACCAGAGAACTTGTTAGTCAAATTGCTGCTGAAGCAAAGGTTTTGCTGAAATATCATGATGGGATCGGGGTGCAGACTCTAGTTGGAGGTGTACGATTTAAAGTTGACCAAAAACGCCTTGAATCAGATCCATGCCAGGTTTTGTGTTATAACTAAACTTCTTATGTTTCCTAGCCTGTGGTATCAGACCAAGTGTAAGGCTAATGCTTTTTGGGTGGGGGTGTGAAGGGGAAAAGGAGATGTTGCTTATCATGTATGGAAAAATCATCATTCTAGCAGCACATAATGATTTTCATATTTCTTGTATTAAAATTTTCAGATGCTTGTTGCTACACCTGCTAGGTTACTGGATCATATTGAGAATAAGTCTGGAATATCTGTACGACTGATGGGCATGCAGATGCTCGTACTTGACGAAGCTGATCATTTACTGGACCTTGGGTTTCGAAAGGATATAGAAAAAATTGTTGATTGCTTACCCCGGAAAAGACAATCCTTGCTGTTTTCTGCAACCATCCCAAAGGAGGTTAGGTTAGGTTTTTTAATACAATGTTGATAATTGGTTTTTGGCCCAAGATTTTTACAAGTTTGTTTGTGTTGCTGCAGTATACCATCAACAATATAACTAACTAGCCCTTCAAAAATATGCAGGTTCGTCGGATATCTCAGGTTGTTTTGAAAAGGGAACACAAATATGTTGATACAGTTGGAATGGGTTGTGTGGAAACTCCTGTTCAGGTAAGTTACGGTAACTATTGTCAGACTCTAATAGTTATGAAATGAAATACATATTTGATTGACTTCCGGATCCTTAGGCTATACAATTTATTGTATATTCTTATAATTCTTGTAT
Organism: Trifolium dubium; assembly: GCA_951804385.1. Taxonomy (NCBI): domain Eukaryota; kingdom Viridiplantae; phylum Streptophyta; class Magnoliopsida; order Fabales; family Fabaceae; genus Trifolium; species Trifolium dubium. The sequence continues at coordinate 2,991,751 of OX638071.1, forward strand.
ATTTCTTTGAAATTATTGTTTCTCAATGATTACATTTATATTTTCCAGTTCTAAGCATTAATGCTTATTTTCGTTTTCCATCACAGGTGAAGCAATCCTATCTGATTGCTCCACATGAATCACACTTTCGGATAATACATCATATTTTGAAAGAGCATATCTCGCAAACGCCTGATTATAAGGTTAATGCATTTTCTGTTTTGCTGTTTGAATTGTTTCGTTATTAAATGTATGGTTTTAGCTGATAGATTTGCCTTCAGGTTATTGTTTTCTGTATAACTGGGATGGTGACATCACTCATGTATCGCCTTCTTCGAGATATGAAACTGAACGTAAGGGAGATACATTCTCAAAAACCTACGTTGTCCCAAACTCGTGTATCAGATGAGTTTAAGGAATCCAAACAAATGATTCTTGTCTCTGATGTTTCATCACGTGGAATGAACTATCCTGATGTCACGTTAGTCATACAGGTATATATGTGTTCCTTGTTAATTTTCAGTCTTAATTATAAATAAAAAATTATTTCTTCTTCGGGGTAATACAGGTGAATTAATTACTGAAACTTAGTTGGTTACAGGACAACTATTTCTTGCTAAAATTATAAAGTAAACTTAGAATTTTTAGAAACTTGCACTGCTAGCCAATAATTCTATTTTGAACATTTTATTTATTTGCCCCCTGTCCTTGACAATATTGTGGAATCCAGGTGGGAATTCCTTCAGACCGTGAACAATATATAAATCGCCTAGGAAGAACGGGACGGAAAGGCAAAGTAGGGGAAGGCATATTGTTGATTGCACCATGGGAAGAGTATTTTTTAAATGAGATCAAGGATATCCCTCTAGAGAAATTCCCCTTGCCAGATTTAGATCCACAGGCACAACTTAAGGTATTATTTTGCTGATGTATTCCCATTTCTGTGTACATATCTTGATTCTCATATTTTATCTTGTCCACATTAGTTATAGCTGCTAATATATCTGGAATATACATGGTTAAATATGTTCTATTTTCTTGCAGATTGAGCAATCAATGGCGAAGCTTGATAATGACATCAAAGAAGGAGCTTATCATGCTTGGCTTAATTATTACATCTCCATCCAGGAAATTGGGAGGGAGAAGACCACACTAGCTGAGCTGGCAAGTCGATTTTCTGAATCAATTGGTTTACCGAGGCCGCCCTCTCTCTTCCGAAAAACTGCACTAAAAATGGGTTTGAAAGACATTCCTGGCATCAGAATTCGCAAATAGCTCTTGTACATTAAAAAAGAAACTGAAGATTTGTAACATCTTCTAATGCGAAAAGTTGCCTATGAGTAAGCTAATTTATGTTTGGATGATACTTATATGTTCCTCCGATAAGTTTTACATAAATTGCGAATAGAGAAGTTGTTGGAATAAGTTTTCACATAAGCCCTTGGGGGAGCATTTCTAAAACTCAAAAGCTAAAAAGTTAAATAATACAAACAACACTTGTAAATTCAAAAAGGACTTATCCGAACGACCTCCTTGTGTACTGCTTTAGTAGCTAACTCTTGAACTAAATGTAAAATCAAATATTTTAACGACTTGTTTGAATTCTAAATCAATTGTCCCTTTTATGAAACGCTTTACATATACCTTGTCAAAGCATGCAAATCTCAATGCTTAAGTTTGGAGCCTTTGCTTCAAAATTTTGGACAACAAAATTGTGTTTGTTAACTGTTACTGTACTAAAATATATTGACACCAAAAAATCAAATGTTGCCAATCAAAAGCTAGACGCTAATATTTAGAGATACAAAGATTTATTATTTTAATTGGAAGACCGGTTCCAACAAGTGTTCTTTTATTTGTACGGGTCGAAAATCAAATTATGATCATATTCGTATATACATAGAGATCCAATTAATTATAAGCTAATTTGGCAACATGTTGTTGGTTGGTTAGTTATAAGTGTTTATCTCAGCCCTACTTATGGGGCCATTATACTGTCTGGCACGAAAGAGCTCTTGACGTATACAATAGTGACCATATTGTGCTGATATACAATAGTCAAATTGAGTACCCCATTCTCATGCAATAATCGAACTCAGCCATCAAGACTACTACAATTATGATGCTAATATGTGATCATAGAGAATGTGGAAAAAGAACTATATTAATTATATTCAAAACATTTTCTAAAAAAGCCAACAGATTACTAGTCAACATAATTAATATTTTTTGTTAAAATTTTAAGACAATAAATGAAATAAAAATATAAAGAATGATTATTACATCAAAGTCACATCACAAGTTATTAATTCTAACTCATCTTATTTGACATGTTTATACAATTATGCTAATTGTATGTTTTTTGAATAGTGAATTAGTAACACATTCTCTAACACAATTTTTTTTCGTTCTTTTATGAAATAAGTAATGTTAATAATTAGTATTAATTTTTTTTTTTTAATTTTACAGAGAGTACCTCTGACCTTATTATCACTTCACTCGTGTTTTTATACCTTATCTATCTTAGCCATCAAGTCATCTCAAAGAAGAAGAAAAAATACAATTGATGAGGAACCGGAGGGAGTATTGTATTTTGTATTTATTGAGTATTTAAATTGTCCAAATCCCGCAGTCTAAGCAAAATTATCAAACTCACCATTTTGCATTGCACCACTCTAATATCGGCAAGTGGCTGCCTGCCTGCCTGTTTTTCAATCAAATAGGAATTGTGAGCATATCAACTGTTTATTGAAGTTTCAACAAGAAAAGAAAAAATGATTAAATATATCCATAAATGATAAATGTACGTTCTAATTATAGAAATAAATTTGGTACCACACAAAGCTTAAATACTTATTTTTCCTTTTTAGGAAAGAAATAAAACAAAAAGTTTTTTTTTTATTTGAATAAAATATCATTTGCACATAACTGCAGAGACTCAAAGCAAAATACTTAAATATCTACAGTATTATAAAAAATAAAAAACAATGCTTAAATATCTATTCCCTTTTCTTTTTTGGACTAAAAAATATCTATCCTATCCATCAAGGTTTGATTAATATAATTCGCCTCCTCTTATAAAAATAATAATTTGCCTCTTAGAACGATTTTTTTTTACAATCTTTCAGAACGAATTTAAATATAATTGTATTTGGTTTATTCATCAATAAGACCATTTGATTATCAACACAAATTTACACAAACAATAATGGTGGTAAAATTCAGTGTCATTGTGAATGGCGTTCACAGAGCCAAATAAGGTGGTAAATCAATGAACATTATGTTTTTTCTTTACTCTCCACTCACAGAACCAAATTGACAATAATGGAGAGTAATGAAAGCTTAGCTGCAAATTGACATTGTGGTTGGAAAGACGTGGTAACAGATTGGAAATAGATTCAATAGAGACACACACATGTGATATTAATTACTGGTAACAGAAAATGGCACTACTTGAAAATTATATCATATCTTATTATCATCAAATTAATAAAATAGAGGCCTGAATACTTGAGGTAAAACAACACCTGACTCAATATGAACTAGCATAAATGGAATCAACTCAAAATTTCAACAACAAAATTTGTCTATCTCTTTCCATAAACATTCATTAAATTGATTAAAATTTTATCCATTTATTATATGAATTTAATTTATATACAACGTGGGTGTAACTATTTTCTACACTGTCAACCAATCATAGTTATAGATCACTGAAAGACAATAAAATCATTTTTATCATTAGCAAATCAATTCCTCTATGAACGCTCACCCAAATCACTACAAAATTTATCCAATACCCATATCGACCATCCTTATTTGGCTCTGTGAGTGGAGAGTAAAGAAAAAACATAATGTTAATGTTATATTTCAACACATTCATGATTTATTATATTTGTATGATCATCATTGATTTGTTTATCAATGATTTATATTATTACTTATACTATACTCTAAATAAAGTCAACAGTCCCATCCTTTTACAAGGAGTGTTTTAAGTTGGCACTCCACCACAGCTAAAGTGACAAAAGAGGACTCTTGCTACTTTGGAAAAGCATTATTAAAAGGCTAAGTTTTTATAAAAGACTCAATTCAATTCGGTAGCATCTACTTCTCCCAATTATTCTTATAGCTATTTGAATGAATTGACTGAAATTCCAAGAAGATGGTGAAAAATCAAAATACCTGGACATGTACAACTGTGCCAAAACAAGCTCAAACTTCTTAATCCTATGTGAACTGTCAGCTAGTTTAGTCAATGATCTGGCTACAAACCTATCGATATGATCAATGGGCACTTTCGCCATTTCATTAAAATTAAATTTAGTTTTGGCTCTATCTTCGCTACAGCTTGTCTGACCTCATATTAAAGAGTGATAAACCATCTTGCATTAGGGGGTAAACAAAACTCAGCCCCTTCTCTTTCCTACTGTCTCATTTGGAGTTTTCAGCCTCTCACAAGACAACATGGCAGTTCAATATTCAAGACTCTCCCTTCTGATCATAGTGATCGTACTGATTACTAGCCAGCTCTCAAGTTGCTGCGACGCAACAAGATGGATGAGTAAAGGAATCAAGCAAACACAAAAGAGAAGCTCTTTTCAGCAGCTCTCAGTCTCACTGCATTTCTATACAAAGACACAACAGGGACCCAACACACAAGAGGTGCACCCAATTTATGGAGTTTCTCTACGAGATGTTCCAGGGGGTCCAAACCCCCTTCATAACTGATCAGCTATCCAGCAATCAGCTACTTATCAAGTTATACAAGGTTTTGCAGGATTCCCGTACAAAGTAGTTTAGTTTCCTAGAATAGATGTAGAATAGATAAAGTTTGAGAGAACCAAGATCCTAGTCTTCCAAATATAAGGAAACTATATTTGATCCAGTTGAAATATATGATGTATTAATAGCATGCATGTCCTTGCCAAACGTAAATTATATTGAAAAGGTAAACTATATGTTAGGTGTCTGAATATTTTTCGGGGAGAAATAAAGAGTACCTTTAAGGTTTGATTTTGGCATTATACACCAGACACATTGAGCTTTAAGAAAATATACACATACAAATAAGCAACAAAAACTTTCCTATGGCAATTGGGTTTCAGAATGTTGGCATGAATACTATTCATAACTCATTCATAGCATAATAACATGTGAGTGGAAATAGAAAGCAGGAAATACCCCTCAACCTTGTTCAGATGTTCCTAAAAATAAGAGGAAACCAAGTGACATTTCATGTTGAAAACCTGCAAGGAAAGGATTTGGAATAAAACATGAGATATGTCGGTCACTCAAACATATGGCAAGTAGATTAATTGTAGAAACTTACATAAACTATCCGCACTACATGATCTCAGTTCCCACCGGATCAACCAAGAAATGAAGAGATAACAATTTCTGGACAATAGGCTGGAACTTAGATATCCATACCTGTTGTCAGAATATAGTTTAGTTTAGATTCTTGCCGTGCTTGTTCTCATCAAGATATAGTCACACAGTGGTATTAGTTCAGTTTTGTACAATAAAATATATTTACTCGGGGAAATTATATTTCAACTTTGCACATTAAGAAATTCATTTAATAAGCTAATATAATTTAATTGATAAATCGCTTGGTAAAAATGAAAGTGTCAGCCAACAAATTAGAATTTTGCTATTTACAAGAGAAAATTACAGCATGATCTCCAAACAAAAATTCTAAATTAAATTATTTACTCAAAAGGGAAATATTTAGAATCATTTCCTATTTAAATGTGACATGTAAATACAAGATAACACTAACGCCAAAAGTTGTATAACAATGGCAACCCAAAAATAATGTCTAAATATGTAAGAAACAATAAATTAGATTTCTTACATTCTTGTACTCTTGGCTGTGTATAAGTATCTCAAACGCCTCAACTGCAGAACATACCATCATGCACCAGAAACGGTCAACAGTCAACACAACCAAGGTGAAAGAAAATCAGATGTAACAAAGTAAACAAACCATGAGATTGAGATCACCTGATCGAAATCGTATCACTACGCCATGAGTATACTCCTTGGAACTTGGATTGAAATTCAAACCTGGCAATTAAATATCAATAACCCAAGTAGAAAATCAAAACTCAGTTGAAATGATTTTATTCATACAATCCTTTTGTCAAAAGAATGAACTGTAGATGAGTCAACAAACAATGCTAAAAGTAAAAGATCATGATACACAATGGCTAACACAAGGCAACATCTGAATAGTGTTGGTTGAACTGAAAACATACCTTGTGTAAATTGTACAATCAAGGAAGGAGATTCTAGCATCACCGTTGTTAGAGATGCCAATGCATCTTCCACCCGGTTACCTAAGACATCCTCATTAAATGATAACAAAAGAACAAACTCCACTCCATGGTTGAACTCCTGACCAAACAATTAATTTGATACACCCCAGACCCCAACCCGCCAAAACAATTACTGTTAGAATATAAAATAGGATATTCTACTATTCTATCAATGATCTAAAGACCAAGTAAATAGAAACAAATACATAGAACCCAGGAGCATCTATGTTCATTTTCATTCACAATTTGTAATGAATATAGAATCTACTCCCCATAGGTTACAACATTTAGAGAAAATGTAAATTAATACCAACCTCTCCTTTTCGAAATATAGAAAGCATGTCATCATTGACTTCAGATTCATAATCCACATTCATTAATTCCTAAACAAAATCAGTCAAGTCCCAAGTTAGAACTTTCATAAGTAGGTTCGCTGAACACAACACTAACAGAAAAATAAAGGAACAGAGAATCGGTGTTTACATGTTGGTGCATACATGGCAGTAAGTCATTACATGTTCCTTGAGAACCTTCAAGTAAAAGGAGTTCTCATAGAACTTTTCAAGGTTTTCCTTCCTCTGAAACCGCATGTACAAAGCATGAGTATATTGATCACCATTCTGAGCAGAAATGCGCCCTACAGGATAGGACCAACAAGATCATCATCATATGAAACAGTACCCCATCACAAAATAAATAAACCTAGAACGCTAGATAAATAAACTATATAGCACTCACACTTCAGATTAAAGACGTGTCTAGTGTTTTGTCAGACGCTAACGCTACAGATTTATTTACTGATGTCTATGTATCAGTGTTGTGCCCGTTGTTGTATGTACATTGAGTTTATAAATATTAAAGTAAAGTGCAGAGTTTACCTAATGAAATTGCAATAATACCACCCATTTGATATTGTGTAGTGTACAAATAATCAAGCATGTCATTCTCTTCCTCTTCAGATAAATCCTTTTTTGCTTTGAGCAAACAAATGTGCTCCACAACATTTCTTCTACACGTAATTAAAACACTAATCATATTCATGATTGCAGGGAAAAGGTGAATTCAAACCTAATAATAACATTACAATAACAATAAGGAACACCTTTTCGTTTGAGAATTAAGATTGGAGCTTTGGTCATCTGCAGCAGCAGCACAAAGTACTCTTATCTGATTCTTTGGTTGGGTCTTGAATCCGTTCCATTGGTAAGCTGGAAAAGAAATTCAACAGAATTAATGCAGTAGTAATTAATTAATGGTGATTAAGGGAGTTGAAACCAACTAATTAATCTAAGTAAGTAACTAATTAAGTAAGTAACCTTGAAAAGATAGGGTTGGGGCTAATCGACGAGGGGAGAAAATAGAATAAGCATAGGTTGAGCATTGCATTGCAAATCCCATTATGATGCTGAGAACAATCTTGAATTTTCACTATTTATTTATTTTTTGGTTCCAGAATAAGGTGAAGTGAGAGATATTAAGGTGCATGCATCAGCATCACAAAAACAAACGAGGACGATAAATAAATAAAAATGGATGGATGGGTGGACCAGGGTTGAAATAAACAACACCCTTTCATTTCATTTCATTTTAAATACCACGCGTCATTTGGCGCCTTTATTATACCCATGATGATTAAACATGTTTGCACCAAATTCATATTCATTTTTGGGAAAAACCATTTTTAGTCCCGGAAAATGTGAGGCTTACTAATGTCTCTCTAATGTCTCTTTTATTTTTGTTAGTTTGTTATATAAATTGACCAAAAAAAATTGATGCCATGATGAGATTTACTTCCTATAAATATCATCCAGTCTAAAATCGACGTTCAAATTCGTATTCAGTTGATTTTATTAGTGTGCAATCTAAACCGCCTGATTTCATTTCAAATCAATGGTTGTGATTCACAATAGCGTAGAAGTGTAACTATGTTCTTTTATTAATGCAGGGCTTGCAGGCAATCAAGGTACATTTCCCCGGGCCTGTCTTATATTTGTGTGCCGCACATGAACATCCATCCTCCAATATTTTCTTTCAAATTTCTCTAATCTATGGTTGAAAACAATTAACAGCTCATATTTTTTTCGTGTTATCACTTGTATGCAAGCCTGCTTGTATTCAGGATTCTCCCTGTGCTAACTCTTATCTATCTGCCAAAGTAAATTGTGCAGCAAATATGACTCAGTCTCTATTTATTTTCCTGTTTTTAATCCAGATGATGCAAATATTAGTTTATGCCAAAACAGCTTCTTTTTTTCAGATATGCTAACATTAATAATACTGATGAAGAAAATAGGTGGACTAAATGAGCAAATCATAGTTAAGATCCATGTATAAGTCAACAATAACAGCTTAATAGGACTGTTTTATGGCTCACGGTGAATTTGAGGTATTTTCAACCAAACGCACACTTGAAACTACGGTGTTAGGTTACATAAGTTAACTTCTGTGTGTAATAGAGAGAGATAGACTCTGATAAAACCTGAAAATAAAATATTAAACAAGGCTTCAATATACAGATTCACAATTTAATTATAGAATTGTTATTAGAGATCACACTAGTCTATTAGAACCTTGATGTATAAAAATGAAAAACAAATATCAAGAGTAGGGCAGAGCTATAAGAACCTCCTGAATATTTTTCAATCTGCTAATCTAACATAGGCTAATAAATTGTCTACTTGAACTAATGCTACACTACTCTTGCAATGAATTGATCAGGAATTGTTTAATCAAGGTTCTGAAAAAGCTCTGGAAGATGGGCATTGGTCAGCTTGGTTCTCTTGGTAATTTGACTTTTCTTCTTCTTAGGTTTGGGCTTGTTGGAAGAGATGCCTTCAATTTGTGCTGCACTCCTTCTCTTTGCAGTGTTGGTAACAGGCTTCATTCCATTCTTTTGAAGATCCTTCTCTATATCAATCATATCACGAGGCAACTCAATACTCCGAAATAGCTGTTTTAGGTCATCATCCACCTTGATGTTCGCTTTCGGATCATCCGGGAATGCAATATCATCTTGTGAATCAAGGTTGGAGAGCAGTCGAATCTGCCCTGCAGCTTTCAAAGCCTATAAACCAATATCTTAATGAGAATCTATTCCATGAGAAGCAAGCTATTTACGAGATTTTGACTCTTAACTTCTACAAATACATCAGCTATCACTATATATGACATATGATATGATCTGATTATATAACTTTTTTAGACCAACTTCATCAAATAGTTCCCAAATAGTTCCATCCCTATTTCCATATTTCAAGAAAATCATTAAAGAAAACTCTTCCATAAATGTCTCAGTATCATGTTAACGTCCATGACAATATAAGTAAAGAGAATGGTCTTTCAAAAATAAAAAGGACAAAACAAATGCATGTGAAGTGAATGAAAGAGAGTAGCAGAAAAGGTTGAACAACATATCATCCAGCACTTCAGTGAGCAAGATTTTGTAATGACCAATTAAAAGATTGTTTTCATTTCCTCGGTATTAACATTAATTTATAATAATGGCAACAGTTTAAATGCACAGATTTAGGAAAAAATGGCAAATGATTTTATAAAACCCCAAATGTCCAGTGTTATTATATTGCTCATAACATTTGATCTTCTTACAAAAAAGTATAGTGTTTTGGTTCATATTTCTCCCAAAATACATTATGCAGACAGAAGTACAATCTGTGAGAAATGAGAATTGACATATATCTATGAAAAATGTCAAGATATGCTCTTCAAAGTAAAAGAAACATCCATAATAGAAAACATTCTACCTGCAAGTCTTCCATGACAGTGGGGTAAGCATCCTTTAGGTCGCAAACAGCAATGCCGTCTAGATACTTACGTATCAGTTGAAGAAGCTCAGTTTTGTCCTTAAGGCCATACTTTGCCTATAGACAAAACACAAACAACAGATGAAGAAGTTATTTACTAAAGGAATATTTAAATATAAAATTGTTTAGAATAGATATATGCACCCCTAAAAGTTACCTTGTAAGAGAACCGTTCCCCATCATAGTTTACTTTAGGATTTGTCCTCAAATTGTCAAAAACCTCTTTGTTAGCCCTCATGTCAACATAGCATGCTTCATTTATTTGCTCCGGTGTAAACGCTTGTCGCGTCTGTCAGCAAACGAAAGCACTAAATCAATATGGTTTTGACAAATCAATTCCTAATAGTGAACTTTCATTGGTAAGCTATATATTAAGTAGTATAACTCTTCAAAATGAGAGTTCAACTCAGTTTAAGAGAACCAACATAACATCCATTAAGCCTCAAAATATCTTGAAGATGAGCGAAAGTAAAGCATAACCACACAAGTATTCTAATAGAATTCACATTTTTCTCCTTCATTCATCTGATACATGTCAATCACTACACTACACTATCACTAGCACCGCAACTATTAACTAACAACGAAATTGAATTGAATTGAATTACCTCAAGCAAAAGACCGATAACACGCTTCATCTGAGCACCTACGGGGGCCTTCCGAATGGTGTTAATCTGCTGAAGCCTCTCAGTATCTTTAGAGAATTTGACACCAGGTGTTGCTGCATTTCTTCCATTAGTCGCAACCGCAGCTACAACCGGAGTATTAGGTTTTCTGCTTGCAGCAATGCTCGAAAGCGTTGATTGACACTTCTCTTGCTGTTTCTTGAACTTATCTAGTTGTTGTTGCAAAGCCATGTTTCTTCACCTGCATAAAGATTGTTTACAATTCAATATCATGATTCATATGCATTAATCGACGAAATCGTAGTAGCATTAGGTAAGGAAGTGGAAACCCTAGATTTTGGTTAGAGAAAGTAAAGTGAAATATGAATGTCGTTCGTTAATTTCAAATATGCAAGAGTTTCGAAAATAAAATAAAAAAAGTGAAAGAAAATTGAAGTGATGAATGAATGATTATGGTAAAGAAAATGGCATGGTATGTTGGAGATGGTGAAGTGAGGAAGCAAACCGGGAATATAGAGAATGACGAGTGACGGAGTTCGCCGCAGCTTTCGTTACTGAGTTCAATTGAGTCTAATACTTTTCTGTTTTGCACAATGGAGTAGTAGGGAGTACTTTACTTTACTTCGTCAAGACGGGAAACGTAATGGTTGGAACTTTTGGAAGTATCTTATTTCGTTAAATACTTTCGTAACTCAAGATCCAGTTTCATTACATTTTCTCACGGCCCAATTACAAAAATAAACCTAGGTTAAATAAGTCTATTTTCCCTATAAAATTTTGTTTTATAAATTAAAGTAAAATTATGTGAGTTTAATTCGGTTGGCAGAAATATTATGAATTCTAATATGTCCATCTATCTGTTTTTAAAAGGTGAAATTTTAGTTATTGGACTATCCAACAAAAAAATAAAATAAAATAAGTGAAATGTTTTTTTTTTCATAAAAAATTTCTGCACTCATATGGTATTAATTTTTGGTGCAAAGTCGATATGTATTTTAGAATAATTTTTTAAGATCAAAAATTTATTTAACATATGTATTCATTTGATTATTAATATTGTTATACTTTCGATTGATTAAAATGTAGAGACATTTGTCTTAAAATCTAACTCAACTATCAATCAATGTCAATAAACATCTTTATGTAGAATCCAATTAAGGCTTTGTAGTGTTGTGTATGAACACTAAATTTTGAGGAAAATATAAGTAGACTTTTTAATCTAACATGTTTAACCTCAAGTATCAACCTCATCATGAAGGATTAGCTCAATAGGACTTTGGGTATCTTGCAAAAAGATATATTAATAAAATATTAATTTAAATTATGTTATCATAGTGAGGTGATTGAACTAAGGTGATTTATTTAAAATATTTACTCAAAAGCACATAACCAGATTTGAACAACTAACAATATTTTTTTTTAGCAAAAGAAAGGAAGCAATATAGATAAATAAAAAGGAACGAAATTATGTTGAATGAAGAAGATAATCACATATAAGATTCATGTGTGAGTAAGCATATTTGCAAGAAGTAAGAGGTTTCAAATAAATAAAAATTGTTAATAATTCCATATAAGATAAATGAAATTTACCACAAAGATCCGGAGCGGAGACCACCTTGATTTGTAGTGAGGTTCTCTTACCATTGACCCTATACATTTTCACTCAAATACTCCATCTTCAAATTGTCAAAAAAAAAAAAGCATCTTCAAACAGTCAAAACTGATGTTGCTAGATTTGATTTCATCCAGAAAAAACTGAGAGCTTTATTATAGTATCAACAACTTTAACATAGATAATGTTATTTTCATCAACAAAAAAAAAAAGAGTTACTTAAACCAAAAATATTAATAGCACATCTTGAAAAGGCAATCATCATGTAGTACTAACCAATACTAGTTGAAATGTGAAGAGCGAGATGCGTGTTGGAACAATTAACTTACCTAACGCACTTTAGTCTAAAACTGAACTTATAAATACTCCATTATTATTATAGTATTTAAATTACTAAATTTTGGTAGGGGCAAAAAACAAAAAGTGTGACATGCAGTATTTAATTTCATTTCAATCTTTTGGTTTAGTTTCTTTCATTGAATTGAAAGAAACACGTGGGTTCAGAGCCTCATTCGTGGACTCAGAAACTAAGTTTAATAAATTAATCAAATAAATAAATAAAATAATAATTATAAATAATAAATATTCGCTTAGTAATCAAATCGATGACTTAATCCTCATAGCTCACACTTTTTCTTCTCCTTCACAGTTCAACAATCGGATCCTGAAATTCATTTCTTCCTCCATGAAATTACTGCTCAATTAGGGTAACTACTCTCTCATCTACCACCTAATTTCAATATTAGCTTCTGTTTTACTCTTAATCTTTAATATTTTGATGTTTTTCATTAACATATATTATTATTATTGTAACCTTCAATTACTATCATTGTTATTTTCTTCATTTTGCTGAGGATTTGTTTGAGAAAGTAATTGATAGCGATGAATAAGATTTTAGTTGAAATCCATGCAATAGTTAGAATCTAGATTCATTTCTATTTTTAGTTTTATTTTTTATTTAAAAATTCCTCTTCTGAAAACTATGTTATTGTTTTCATTTTTATTTATTAATTTATGAAAAAGGATTAGATTAATTCATCTTCAACTATAGTGAGGAAATCTATTTCACAGATTGTTGAATTACTTTATGATTTTGACTAAATTGACCCTAATAACCTAATTTCATCCAGGACTGACAAGTTTTTTTTAAGTGTGTGTTTGTTTGGTAAATCTTGTTTCATGCACGGAAGTAGAATCTCAATTAATGATAAAAAATGGTGTGTGTTGCTAGCAATTTCTCGTTTGGCGTTATAATGAAACAAGATAGAATGCATGTTTTAATCAATTATTAGAATAAGAATGCATAGGAGATGCTTCGAGCTTTGATTGTTTAAACAAATTTGTTTTATATTTGACAGCATAACCTGCCTTTATGAAAAATGGGAAAACCAAAAGGTAAAAAATCTGAAGGAACCAACAAACCGATCGACAGTGGCACAAAAGGAAACTCTAAACAACAGGTGAGTATAAATTCTGAAGACTTTTTTTCCTTTTCTTAGGAGGTTTTCTTCTCTGACTTGGCTAATACCTTTCACACTTGTCACTTGGTTGATGTATCATAATTTTAGACCGCAGAGAAAGGTAATGAACGTCCTGAATGGTTGCCTGATGGCTGGGATGTGGAGGTCAAAACCCGAAAAAGTGGTCCGGCTATGGGAATTGGATATAAGGTGATTAATAGATTCTTTTAATTAGTTGTTTGATATTATTGTTGTTGTTGACCATTAGCAACTTTATTTAGACCAGTTTTCAATAGTTAGTTCTTATCGTTTCTTAAAGACCAGCTTGTTCGTTGTTGGTCAGAAAGCAACCATTTCACTAATGTATGACTGACCTTTAAAATCTACATGCACAGTTCTAAAGTTTCTGCCCTTGAATCATGAATAAATTATGTGTACAATTGTCTGCAGAAGAAACTTCTATTCGGGAAATCTAAAATCTTATTCATAATTGTTCATAACTTTACCTTATGGTAGCATACTATTGTAAGTTGTAATTTTGTTCTCCCCATGTGTATGACCGGTGATCAGTTGTCCTAAATTGGTGAGCTGGATCTTGGAACCTATCTTTAGAGACCATGCTCACATTAGTTTGCAATGGTTGTATTGTATTCATTGATAGAAGCTACACTCCCCAATAGATGTGAACATGTGATTTTGTACTCCTTGGTGGTATTTATTTTCTCTTGATCTAATGTTGGACCAACTTTATAAGCATATTAATTACATGATACTGTTGTACTGTTTAGTGCTTATCCTCTTCAATAATTAATTACATATTAGTAATTGTTGAAATGGGTGAAGTAAAAATTTACTTTTAAATGTTCCGGATTAAAATAAAATCTTATCCATGGTAAAACTCTTTTCTTGTTACAGTGTTACATTGATCCATCGAATAGATACAAATTCTACTCCAGACCTGAGGTATTACGTCATCTTGAAATTACAAAGGACAGCAACTGCTCTTCCAAGAAGAAGAAAGGCCCCAGCAAGAATTCTCCAAGCAAGGAGGAGGAGAAATGTACTAGCAAGCATTCTCCCAGCAAGGAGAATGGAAAATGCACTAGCAAGCATTCTCCAAGCAAGGAGAAGTGCACTAACAGTAACCAAAATTCTCCTAGCGAGGGGGAAGAGAAACACATCAACATGCAGTCTCAAATCAATGACAGAGAGAAATGCACTAATACACACTCTCCAAGCAATGTTTGTACCTCTCTACCTTTTATATCTCTATCTTTCTTTTTCTGTTTGTTATTAATGAACTTTAGTTTCACCATCAATTCGACAGATCCTTTCATATCACTTTTCATTACTGATTACCCTATTATATGACATTTCATAATTAGAACCGTGTCTGGCACAAACCCATAATCACACTAGAATTTAATAGCGGGTGTTTTCTTTACAATATTTGTTGTGAAGAAAGGATCAAGGAACGGAAATAACCTGCGAGTACAAACATAATGATGTAAGTGTTACAGATTAAAACATGAAAAACGCGAACTCCCATAAAAATGCTATTCGGAAAATGAAAATGGCGGCCTCAGCTTAAGGCCTCACTTTTATGAGCTGCTGTCAATGTGCTTGAATCGTGTTTCTTTTGCTCGATACTATATGTTGAAAGTATTTCACGTTATAGGGTGCTTTTGTGTCTCAGGTTGTGTTAATTTTAGCGTATTTTGTGATTTATGTATACTTGGGTTGTGCACTTAGTGCAATTCTAATGCATTTGTTTTGTATGGAGAGTTTATAAATAACATATGATAGATTTCATGATATTGATTATTGGATGAACTTCTATTTAATCCAATAACTATTATTAGAAGCTGCTAGTTCTTCATAAATTTGTTTTCAAGTATTTAATTTTTATAGTTTTGCTATGCTCTAGGTTGCGGATGAAAAGTCCACTGTGGAGGATTTACCACCTGGATGGATTAAAGAAGTTAAGATTCGGAAGCACAGAAGTGGCATAAAGAAAGATCAGGTATGAAGTTTCTTTCTATATAAGGTTGGAGCTCATGATTTGCTGTCCCCTCTCTTCCAAAAAGGAGGTCTTTATTAAGAAATAAAAAAATGAATATTTATGTAATATAGTGAGTTGCAATTGCCCGTGTGGTTTATAGTGTGATATGCTACATTTATAGTTTAAAAAGTTTGATGCTTAAACAAATTATGACCGGGTGGCATTTCCAACAGCTTTATATTGATCCAGTGAGTGGATATGTATTCTTCTCCAAGAAGGATGTACTGCGTTATCTCGAATCTGGAGATATAAGCAAATGTGCCATGAAACCAATTAGAAGACAACATCAAGACGAAGAGAACTTAACTGTAAGACTTCTTTGTTTGTGTATGAGTACTATCTCATTATTGCTGCTTTTATTGTGTCTTATTAGTTCTAACTCCATAACTGTTGAAAGGTCACATTTGTCTATTCTACCCTTATCTCTCGTTAATCATCTTTCACGCTTTTCATAAAATGGTAATTAAATGGTCGAAAATTTTGAAGATAAATTTATGGTCATACATCCACTCCCCACAAAACTTGCTTATCCCCCAAATGAAATCAATGACACACGGTGGCTTTAAATCTTAAATTTAAAGGACATCGATTCATGTTGCCTCTAGTACATAAGTACAGCACGCGTATATGAGCAAGTTAAAAAGGGAGAGGAGTCTATGAATAAAAAAGAAAGAAAAAAGAAAGTGGAAGCGCTAATTTAATCCAAGAGAATTTATAATTGTTGGGCCATGAGGGTAGTATGGGGGATCATCCACATTGGCCCAAAAGTAACACAAGTGAGTTGAACATCACATCTTTACCCAAAACCTCAAGGCAATGGGTTTATAGGTCTTATATTGCTCAAAACTTACTTTTCCATTCAGGGGCATCTAACTCACACTTGTCACAACAATAATCACCTATACTATCGGTCATGCATAATGATTACGAAAAAACAATTCAAGTTAGGAATATATACCAGTAGTTACAGTTCACGTACAAGTGTTGGAAAACGTTTGAGAAGTGGGGTTGAAATTCAAATGTTTAACGAGATAATAGAGGAGCAAATTAGCGATCAAAAAAAATAAAGGAGTACATTATTTTTTGTTGAAAAGTTTCCTTTATTTTAGGGCTTTAATCTTTAATGAGGAGAGATGCTAAATTGATGAAGTTGGAGAGAGGAAGGGGGAGGGGAATCAGAGATGAGGGTATGGTAGGAATAATGTTATCAAACAACCTAATCCTTGGTGACCCAAAACAAGTATCAAGAAACATAGATAGTAGTTTTCTGTACTGGTGCAGTCCTTTATTATTTTATCACACACCATGTTAGGGAGTATTTATGTTTAAAAGCGTTTACACGGCTGGACCAACCTTCATTCTCCTTCCCCTTTCGTTACATATTTGTGTACATGACGATAAAGAGACCACAATCTTAGATAAATTGAAAAGGATCGTGTTTATTTTGATGTTACTTTGATTGTTTGGGCATTGTAGCTATTATTTTCATTCAACTTGATACAAGTCAACTTGACACGAAAAAAGATAAAGAACTAGTACATTGATACAAAACAATTAAGATAAAGGACCTCTATTGCAATTTTACACCAGACTCGAGTCTAAAATTCAAGCATGATATGATTTTTTTTTTCTCCAGTTACTTCTGGTGATTTTCTTTATTAAGATATGCCTAACTGAATAATGTCCTTTACAGATTTTCGTTGGCATTAGTTATCTCAAACACTAGCATGCTATATAATGTGGATCTCCTGATCAATTTGTTTCATGCTTGCATTTTAGTAGAATTTCAATTGTGAATAATTTCATTATTCTTGTTATGATTTTGTTCAATTTAGCCATCACCTGCTGCTGCCAAGAGACAGAAACTGAAACAGTCTACAACCATGCAAAAGAATTCTGTTGGTAAGAAACCATAAATGAAATATAATTTAGGGACTGCTTAATTCTTCAAGTTCAACCAACTTAGGGTTGAAGACCATGCCATGTATACTTAATACTGCTTCTATGTATTTAAATTTTTTACTGCAGCCGAAGAACGAGTTGAAAGCTTAGGATTGATGGATGTTAACAAATCAAGAAGAGGGAAAGATGTGATTGTGCCATCCAGAAGGATGGTTGCTCCTGATACCTCAGGTGAATCCTTAAAAGTGGTTCCTCGGTTTTCACCGAGACTGGCTGGGGTTGAACCTGTCAAGTTGGCTGACAATGTGATCACAGATCAAACTCTTTTAGTTCCAAAAAAAAACTTGAGAAAAAACAGAACCACTCTAGCTGCAGATATGAAAAATAAATCACATCAGCATTTCAATGGTGTCCCAGAAATTAAGCAACTAAAGGCAACGGACATAGGCAACACTCTTTCTGAAGTAGTTTTCAAAGAACAACCACGTCAACTAGAAAGAGATAAAATAGAAGACAATAAGCCAGAATTTCGTACCAACTCAAACAAATCCAGTAAGAAGAAAGAGCCCCGCATTCCTTGTCGGGCATCAAAACGACTGGCTGGATCTGAACACGGGCTGATGAACTCCATATCCTGTGAAAAAACTTCCAAAAATAAAAGCAAAAGGTCTAAAGAAGTCATAGCTGAATTGCAGCAAAGTGAGGGTGGGCCAATTACCGAGCTCACAGATCATGCACCATTAAATGGAGAGTCAGGAAGTAAAAGAATAAAATCTCCTAAAGTCCTACATGCTGCAGACAATCAACTAGAAAAACTTGAAGACGAGAAATCAGAACCTCAGTTGTCCTTTGCATTCCACTACACTTGGTCTGACCCATGCTTGGATTATGCAATCAATACCCTCACGGGTGTGTTACCACCAGTTGATAATGGACCCTCTACAGTCACTGAAACTGATATTCAAAAACCTGCACTTGACACTGTCACTGGAAGAAGCAGGGGATGTCAAAACAATTCAGTTGATAACGGACTCACTACTGTCCATGAAGCTGATATTCAAAAAACATTGTTTGACAAAGTTACCAGAAGAAGCATGGACAGTCAAAATAGTTTGCTTGACAATGTTATAACAAGCAGGGACAAAAACCCACTGGGGCCATCAAATAAATCCAAGAGAAAAAAAGAGGTCAAAGTCCCTATGCGGTTGTCGAAGCGACTTGCTGGCATTGAACCGGAGGCAAGTCCTTCTGATAAAGCTCTTGAATATTCCAGTAGAAAACCATGCAAAAAAGAACCCACTGCAACAGTAATTTTAACTAATGGAACATCTGACCATCTCTATGGTTGTGAAGAAACCAAGCTTACTCGTCATGCGCCCGACTGTTTGAAAACAGAAGTGCAAAGAGAATCATCAAGAAAAAGTGGTAAGTTATATGATGCCCAAACTGTTCACAGGGAACAACAATTAGAGAAAGTTGTAGCTAAAAATGTTAGTGCTGATAAATCAAAGTCAGAGCTCACCTTGCCATTTGGTGAATCTTGGTCAGACCCATGCCTAGAATTTGCATTCAAGACTCTCACGGGTGCTTTGCCGGTTGATTCTGCAGCAGAGATTTTTAAAGTAATGACTCCTGGTGTTGATGACCCGCCAAATAGTGAGTTGTATGGGAGAGTGACAACCAACAACAATGGAAAAGCTCAGGACAACTCAAATCAATCCCAGAACAAGAAAGGGTGTAATATGGATGGCCACTCTTCAAAACAACTGCTTGGGCAACCTGAATTGAGGACTAGCTCCCCATCTGGAAAAAATGTGCCTGAATTTACCAATGGAGAATCTCATAATCACGAAGACAACATAATAAGGAATTTGGAACCTGCGTTGAGGACTAGCTCCATATCTGGAAAAGATGAACCTAAATTTACCACTATAGAATCTCATAGTCATGAAAGCGACGACATATTTTGGAATTTGTTTGGAGAACCTCTATATGTTGAAGCTGAAAACACAACCCAACTTCTGCATCATTCTAGAACTAATGCACCCTCAAAAATACATGAAGATCCATTAAAGAAAAATGACCAGGTTGCTGAGGGTGAATTACATACATCGAAGCAACCACCACCTTTTCAAACTGAAACGTTAAACCATGTCAATACTGAGTTACAGTTCTGTGAGTCTTTTATGAATTCCTGGTCAGACCCATGCCTAGAATTTGCATTTAAGACTCTTACAGGTGTGATTCCGGTAGAGGAAGATTTAGCAATTCAAGGGGGTATCCAGGAACCTGCTAACTGTCATGATGGAAGGGATGGTGTATCAGCGTTGCCAGATTTTGGATCTTCGGATTTTTCACAAAGTGATTTCTCATTTCACTTTGATACAGGAGTGAAGTCCACGCCAGGGCAGCAGTCATCAACAAGCTCTTCGTTCCCATCTCTGAGTCTGCAAGGTTGTCCTGGAGTTGATCCACATCAACAATATTCTCAGTTCAATAATAATTTTCAAAGAAGGTAAACTCTTACATTTGTTGCTGGTCCCGGGATAACTGTTATTAATCTCTGATTGTACTTTAATAGATTACCAAATCATTGTCATTAAGAATCCTTTTGTTTCCTTGTATTTGTGAATACATTCTGAAGATAAGGCCTGGCTTGGTGTTTTGTTTGTAATGTGTTGAGAAGATCCAGGTAAGCAAAATGCTAGGAGGTTTAGGAGTCAGTCCAATAGCTGTTGTAAACTATGTTATCCTTTACTGCACTATCTAACAACTGGTATTATGTATATTCATTATTATTATATGGTTCAAGGTAGTATCCCCCACCTGGAGGTGATGTTATGAAAGTCATGAGCTTCGGGCCTTGCTTTCACAAAATGATTATACCAGCTCATTAAAATGTTTTATTAGGACTTCTAGTTGCATGGCTCCGGAACAACATAATATAATTTGAGTGTTAATGTTTTTTGTTAGAGTTATTGTTCTAATTTTCCCAGCGTTATTAACACTAAAATGTGGCCATTTTGGTACACTTACCACATGCCACTTACCACATGCCAATATTTTATACCTGTTTTATTTTGACAGAATATCTTAAACCTGTTTGATTTGTCTTTTAGCAATTTATTCAAAGAAATTTGAAGTAGAGACTGTACAGTGATTATTTGGGCTGAAAAGGTATTCATCTGTAGAGTTTTTCTTTTTTATTGGTAAACATTTAGGATGATGGGATAAAACAAAGAACTCAAGATTGCACAAGATTTGGAACATAATGAACCTAGAATTGTAAATTTGTCAAGAACACAACACTATAAATAGAAATTAATAACAAAGGTTATCGCTTGATGACAAACTCTAAATACCAAATGATGTGGATGATGTTGCTTCCACGTGAGATGAAGGATCTTACCAAGTATTTCTTCAATCAAACTGGCAAATCAGAGGGAAATAGATAGAAAAAAATATAATGAGGTAGAGTCTAGAGAAGATGAAGAAGGAATGCGCCACAATCATAAATATTGATAAGTTAAAGGAATCCTTACAATAGTTAGGACGTCATTGATAAGAATTATTTTAAGTCCAATCCAAGAATCAAATAGAAGGCTACTCACTATTTACATGAGAGAAATATTGTAATGCATTTCAAAGTTGTCTCAAATGAGATAAAAAAAAATGCTTCCTGTTTGCCCTAAATCTAAATGGATAGACTCGTAGTAGTCTTACATAATACAGTAAGTATTTTCTTATATAAACTAAATTTAAACTGTTACATTTCCAAATTAAAACAAGCTATGAATTATTACAAACTTTATCCTAATTTATTAAATATGGATCATTTCATGCTCTTGATTGATTCTCATGCAAAAATCAATTTTGATAAGGTAATAACAGGTACCAGTAGATCAATGATGATTTTTTTTCAACTATTTCTATTTCTCCTGTAATAATATGAGTTTAATTGTTATGTACCGACAATATTATATTTTTTATACATCTATCAATTAAAACACATTAAATTGTCACTTTTGAAGGTTAGTTTCTAGAAAAATTTCACAAATACTAACATGACATGATTTAATTTGATACACGTATAAAATAATTTTACACCATCAGTGCATACAAATTAAATTCTAATAATATAGACAAAAGAATTGATAAATACTAATATTGTATATCTCCTATAATTCTTCGAATACTAGAAGGTAATTTAATGTGCGATTGCGAGACAAATAAAGTTTAATAAAAATTTATTTTAGTTAGAAATCAAATTCAAATTTTCAAGAGTTATTCGATTAAAGAGAGCTTGTTAACCACTTGAATTCAATCAGTTAATTTATTATATTAAACTTTAAAACACAATAAATACGAACAATTTTTATTTATTTTTTATAAATGCTACAATTAAAATAGAATAATTACCAAAAGAAAAAGCGGTCCATCTTTGAACCAATTTCTTGAAATCCATAGGTTTGGACCCTACATTAACTATTATTTATCTTATGAATTATATTATTATTTTTCAATTATATTTCAAATTTTTGCAGAGAAGCCGACAATGTTATGGTGCAAATAACTAGTTCTTAGTATATATATAGATTTTAATTTGTTCATCATAAGTAAATAAGATGTTTATTTATTCTATATATTGCCTTCTCGAGAAATTATATATTTATAATTTCATGAGTAATTAATTAAGCAATATTATTGTTGTACATAAATATACTACACATAGAGTGCAGTCACAATATCACATGTTGTTTATTTATTTGCGGTATAAAAGGGTGGAGCTAGCTAAAGTGAAAATATACAATTTCAAGGGCAAAATACTACTTTATAGTTGGTACCACCGGGGCATGAATGCACTTTTTCATTTTCACTTGGTGTATGATAAGCATCAGGGCATGAAGAGTCCTTGCAGTTTAGTACTACGTTGCATCCATTTGAAGTTGAACTAAATTGCATTGGAACGTTGAAACCATCAATTATAGATAAGTTTATGTAATCCAAATTGTTTCCACCGTTAAGGGTGAATTCAGAAAGGGTCAGCGGTGGTTGACCGGATAAGCTGCAACTGAGGGCGCCACCGCAATCCCCGGTTTGACAACTACCACGGCCTGAGCCGTCGAAGCTGCAACCGGTTCGGCCCCAAACTCGGCCTGATGCGGTTCCTGCTGGAATGTCTATGCTCCATGTTTGACCCGAGTTTAATTGCCGGCCTCCGCCGCTGGGTGTGGCTGCAGGCCACACGGTGTAGCTGCATTGGTTTACTATGTCAAACCTTGCTGCCTGTGCAGACATCAAGCAGAGAGCCAACATAGACAACAATGATATTTTTATGAGAGACATTTTTTTGGAGAATGAAATAATGATCAATTATATTACTAATTCACAAGAGAAGAGATAGTGTTTAGTTGTGAGTAGAAAGTGGAGTTAAGCCTTAGTTTATATAGGCGGGTACATGAGCTTAATTATCAAACTGAGATGCCGTATGTGGAAAATTAATTAAATTGAAAAGTCCAGTTATTCATGCATAGTCTTTAATGTAGAGACAAAACTAAAACTTGTACTAGTACTGTTTTTTAACTTACACGTAGAATATTGAATAAAATATCCAAGAGAAAATTAAGAAAATTCAATAGAGCTTACCTTATCTATATCATCAATTAAAGCTGTTAATTAATAGACATCGTCTGTGAAAATATACTTCATAGTCAAGTTCTGCATGCAGTTTGGCCAAAACAAGAAATGACAAGACTTTTCAATTTTATGTCAAAAAAAAAAAAAAAGACTTTTCAATTTAATTTTCCACATGGGCGGCATTTTAGAATTTTCATGTGGCCTAGTTTATATTTGGATTACTATATATGATCTTAGTACGAAGTTTTCATCGCTGTTAACGATAATTAATCTTCATCGAATAATTTATAGGTACATAAAATAAATTCTCTCCTCCTAACCAAATTTTTGTATATCTATGAGTTAGAAATCAAGCTCATAATCACATACTTAAGATTTAATATTCTCAGTTTTTTACTCACAAACAAACAAATTACAATCTCTTCTCTTGTCTCATCAGTTGTTTATTTCACACTCTAAATTTTTTACCAAAAAAACTCCTCTAAATTTGAAATAAAACAAATAGAACACTCTCGTAACATCAAAATTGAAAGGTAAACACAACATCACAATTTTATAGCAATTTTGTTAAATTCAAAATTTCATGAACTATCAATATTATTTTTTCTTTCACTATCAACATTTCATCTAGCGTATATTTACTAAATAAATAAGTAAACCAAAAAATAAGTTAGTGTTAGTAACAATTTGTGGCAACAAGTTAATAGTATTCTTTAAAAAAAATTGATATTCAAACATCTATTGAGCCTTTTACGGGGAGCTCCTCCTATCTTTCAATCTTATTGGATCCACCTATGAATTTATAAGTACGTACTATCATTGAAGATTTATTCGTATTCAAATTTTCTTTGTGTCCCTCTTGTAATTATCTTATTTTTCTCTTTTTAATAATAATATGAGGTATAGGTGGACGGCGGATAAGTTTCCAATTTAATTGGGGCATTTATTCCTATCCTGACATCTAAATACTCTTAATTTATCAACAAAAAAAAAAAATTTGTGTCAGGTCTCTAAATTTTATAGAGTATTCATTCATTTAAGAAAAACTTACATCGACTCACTATACTAGTCTAAGACCATCTCCAATAGTGGGTTCTTATGAACTAGTATCTATTAAGAACTAGTACTTAGTGCCCGTTTGGCCGGGCTTATTTTCTACTTTTTTTCTTCTCCTTAAAAATAGTAAAGTAGGAAAAAAATGTGTTTGATTCTACTTTTTTTTATTTTTGAATTCTTTAGTTTATTTCTGTAATACTTTTAAAGAGAAATATGGCTAAAGTCAATTTTATACTTCTCTATTTCGTTTAAGCTAAATAGAAAAGTAAAAAATAAGCCCGGCCAAACGGGCACTTAATAGGTACTCCCATTGGAGAACAAGAAAAAATAGTACTTAGTAAGTACCAATGCTTAAATAAGAACTTTCTCTTTCTTGATTCTTAATGGGTCCCACATCTTTTTATAAGTTATTTTTATTCTCTCACATGCTTTATGACATATAAATAATAATTTATAAATGATATAGTGTTAGTTGTGGGACCCATTAAGAACTTTATAGAGAAGTGTTGGGTTGGAGGGAATGAGTGCTTATTAAAAAATTATAATTAAGTGAGGTGTACATGTGGGATCCCTTAAGAATTCAAATATTGAGTTCTCCATTGAGATGGTCTAACGAATGTATCACGTACATATCATTGAAAAAAGTTTCAAAGGATTTAATAGCATTGATGGAGCTATATGGTAAGTTAGTAACAAGTAACAACGTTTAGTAAGATTGTAAGAACTTGTAATATTTGCCACGTATATTTTGAACCTTTTTTTAAATTAATATTTTGGTTCATTTTTTTTTAGGACTAATATTTTGGTTCATATTTTAAACTAAATACATTAAGTTCTCAATGAATCTAAAAAGTAGTTTTTAAGACCGGAGGGATCGAGTATGTCATTATATGTATATATGTTTAATCATATTATATTTACTTTAGATATTTTTAGTATAAAATTTTAAGAAGTAAAAGTTTAAGGCGTACATATACGGGTGTTCACTAAATTATAGTCAAATATGGCTTCTAGCTAGTAATGCATGATAAAGTCCAGGAGGTGTGCAGTTTGTGAAGACTAACTATATATACTATATGCACATATATCTAACTAGGCTAGACTTTTCAATTTTCCACCGTCTCATTAACGTTCTCTAGCCTTATATAAACTCATGCTCCACTCTCACTGGCTACTCACAAAACAAAACATACTACCCTCTCTTCTCAATATGACTTCCCTCACACAAACCTTTCTATTATTTTCTCTCATCACTTTCTCCTTCACCTATACACAAGCTGCAACATTTGACATCACAAACAAATGTGGCTACACTGTATGGGCCGCCGCTGTACCCGGTGGCGGTAAGCAACTTACCACCGGTCAAACATGGACCATCAACGTAGCTGCAGGTACCAAAGCAGCCCGTATTTGGGCTCGAACCGGATGCAACTTTGATAGTTCAGGCCATGGTCAATGTCAAACTGGTGACTGCGGCGGTTTATTAAATTGCCAAGCATACGGTACACCTCCGAACACACTAGCGGAATACGCTTTAAACCAATACATGAATTTGGACTTTTTCGACATTTCTCTTGTGGATGGATTCAACGTACCTATGGATTTTAGTCCAACTTCTAATGGATGTACACGTGGCATAAGATGTACGGCTGATGTTAATGGACAATGTCCTAGTCAGCTTAAAACTCAAGGAGGTTGTAACAACCCGTGTACGGTTTTTAAAACCGATAATTACTGTTGTAATTCTGGTAGTTGTGGGCCCACTGACTATTCAAAGTATTTTAAGGGTAAGTGTCCTGATGCTTATAGTTACCCAAAGGATGATCAGACAAGTACATTCACTTGTAATGGTGGAACTAATTACAAGGTTGTCTTTTGCCCAAACTAACTAAATGATGAACCGTACATGAACTATATATGCGTGTACTACTAAATATAGAAAATAAATTAAAAAGGTGCATGTGTGTGCACTTTAATTAGTTGTGACCTTATCTATATATATATATATATATATATATATATACGACGAGCAAATCTAAATGATGGATGTATGCATGAGATTATTATAAATAAATTTGGATAAAATTAAGAAAGAAGCGATATATCTTGTTACTTGATCATAATTCATAACTTGTTATTTGTACCATAGTATACTAGATAGCGTAACATTAGCCATGTGTGATGTGTTTTGGCTACCAGTTTGATACGTATGCGCTCAAGACTCAAGAGTTTGATCTAGAAAGTATCAACACATTCACATTTCAATCAAAAGAGTATTCTTATTCTTATCTCTCTAAATACTCCATAATGTTGTCTTCTTGGCACCGGAAACAATATTTCAATTTATTGGTTTACTTTCGCCTCATTAATTTTATTTTTTGGAGGTTCGATTTTCATCTTGGGCATGGAGCAACTTTAAATCTTTGGGCCAGCTATCCCACCCATCGAGGTGGATACCCCGGTCTCGACCAAAAAATTTAACTTTTTGGAATGTCAAAGAAATTATAAATTATTAATGTCATGTATGAAAAGAAAAACCAAGATGAGGTATTTGAGGTATTCTTATCCTCATAGAAGATGTCGGGTGTAGATAAAAATTAATTTTGCAGTGATTTGCAGAAACAATTGTCCACAATTTGAAACCCATTTAAAACATTGGATCTATGTAAGGCCCGAGTCCAAACAAATTGATATATACTTTTTTTTTTTTGACAAGACAAATTGATATATACTGTAAATGAAATTAGTGGGTATAATTTAATTTAGAATTCGATTTTAAAAGTTGTAACCAAAAACAAAAAGTTGTCAATTTTAGAGATAATCAAACATTTTTTCTTCTTTGATTGTGTAATTTGGTGGCTAAAATTTCATCTTTTATAAAAATAAATAAGTAGACATGTCAATATTCGAACTTCAATCTTGCACATTACACCAAATGTCCTACCAACTAACGTTAGGCTCAAGAAAAATAAAAGTTTTATTACTAATTCCATAACTAATCTACACCTCACATTGGTTTAAGGTTGTGTCTCATAAGTGAGGTAGCTTAATAAAACTCTAGTTTCTACCTTATAATATAATGTTTTCTATTAACGGAGTTAAGTTCACAAAGACAGCAATAATGATCCTAATTACTATATAAAACACACATATAATTGCATTCTAATTTCTTTTCTTTTTCTAATATTAGAAATAAAAATTATACTTTACTATTTTTTCTTATTTTGATAAAATACGATCTCTATTATTAAAATATGATTTTAGCACAAGATATGTTAAAAATGGACTCAACAAAAGAGTCACGTTACATCACCAAAACGAAAGGGAACCGACAGACCAAAAGATAAGAACGCACAACCTTAAACCAATAAAAACCAAAATCTCAAGTCTCAAGTCTCAACACCATATCACAATACAAACCTAAAAGCTCAATTATTTAAAAAAGACAAATTATATTAATTAGTGGGGAACTATGCCTGATTAAGTTGTTATAATAGTTGCCTCAAAAAAAAAAAGTTGTTATAATAGAGTGGTTCGATCAGTTACGTTCCAGCCTAGCAATAAACCAAATTAATTAATTTGATCAATTGATAATACGTCCTCCTATTATGATTTGTCATATATGGTTAGAAATTCTATTTATGTGGGTAGCAAGGAAAAAGTACAATCTATTTGCTTCGATGAATTGAATCAACTCGATCGTGTTTGGTTTATGAGTTATGATCAATAGATAGACTTTATTCTTAAAAATACATACATTTAATTTGACATATAAGTCTGATTCTCAACAATAGTACTAGACAGTATATCATCTAAGGTGAAGCTAGGGGATTGCTTTCACGGAAAGGAACAAAATCAATATAATGGACGAAATTTAAATATGTACCGTTACTATTATTTTTTCTTTCTAAAACTTAAATATAAATCAGTGGGAAATTTGTACCATAAAAGCAAAATAGTGGAAATTGATATATATCATCTTCTCTTAATTAATGTCGAGCATTGTTCGATCTTCACCTTAAATATAAAGAAGTTTTAACCTTTTGAAGTACCTCTAATTCAACAAATGATTAATAATCATTACGTTCGATAATTGATACCTCGGTCTCGGAAAAAATAATTGAAATTGAGTTGGTCAACTAATTTGAGGCAAGAGTTGGCATATGTTTGAATGAATTGGTTGCAATTGAATTTTTTTTTTTTTTTACTAATGCAATTGCAACTTTTGATTTTGTAAAATTAATTCCGGTTAAGAATATAGGCAATTATGCTTAAAGATATGTACTTAATTAAAAGTTAGTTGAATACCAAATTTTTTCTGGATGTTCGGAGGAAAATTTAAATGTAAAATTTATTTTTAAAATTAAAAATTATTAAGTAAAATCAGTTATAGAGAAAGCTCAGTACTACTTTATTATTTTATTTTATTTTTTAGTTTGAATCGTGTATCCTCTGTGCGTAACTGCTGAGATTAATTCCTCGAGTCGGGTAGGACCATAAAGTGTGGTTAAAGCCCTCCTTCAAGAGAATTTAAGAGTGCTATTTTCCTAGGATTAGTTTCGATCACATGATCTCTTGTTAAGTTGGAACTTGGAAGAGATTCCTTATCATCTCATCAAGAGATTCCTTATCATCTCATCAAAGTGTTCTTGGGTACTACTTTATTTATTTTAAAAGGATAAATAAAATTTTACTATTAAATATTAAAAATAGACACCTTAAGGCTCTGTTTGGTTCAACCGAGGGGAGGGGAGGGATTTTTAATTATGTTTGACAAAACTATCCTCATTTTTATTTATTAAAATACTAAATTATCCTTGTTGAAAAATTAAGTTTTCTACTCATTATATTTTTTTTGTTATATATATCCATTAAATTTTTTTGACATAGTGTATCCATTATAGTTTAATCCTTATTTTCAGTTTATAAAATTAAGGATAAAAAAGTAAATTACTTCTCCCCTCCCCTCCCCTCGTTAAAAAATTGAACCAAACACAAAAAATTTAAATTTCACCTCCCCTCCCCTCCCCTCCAAAAACTCCGAACCAAACAGAGCCTAAAACACAAGATATATTTTATGGTCGAGACCGGGTATCCACCGCCGAACGCAGTGACTATTCCCTCACTAGAAATACAAGAAATATTTGAGGCACCATTGCTCGATACCTAATTAATAAAAAAAAATTAAAGTTAAATTAATTCATCTAAATTAACACCAGAGATAATCGAATCAATTAATAAATTCTAATATTATAAAAAATAATTACAGATGAATTTTGAAACTACTAACGTGAATGTTTTTAGTAAGTTTTTTTTTTGACGTAAGTTATCTATACAAGATTATTATACTTTCATTACACTTATCTTCACGATAAATGTTTAATCTTGTAACATTAAGAATTTTTTATTGATTCGAATTGAATCAATCATAAAATAGTCATTTTTTTTAGAAGCAACTAAAGATATATTATTAATAAAATAGTCCAGCGTCGCACAAGATGTGCTAGACTAGGAGACAAACATAGTTAGAGACTCAAACGATAATTACAACCACCCAGTAAACAAAGGATGACGAAAAAACTAGAACTTCAACCCTCCCACCCAAGACAAAGTAAAGGGTTGGAATACCAGAAACAAAAACTATAAGCAAAACCCTTAGACCGAGTCTTTAACCACCACCACACATGAAGTTTAATAGACTCCACCACTTGTGACGGATCAAACGACTTATCTTGAAACAAACAATCATTGTGTGCTTTCCATAACAACCAAACTGTCGCAAGCCAGAACATCTGAAAAATTCTTTTAGGCTTCAAATAGGGAACCTGTAAACCAATAAATTGACGAGCATGACCCACAATATCCAACGGAAGAACTCCCTGAACACCCAGCCAATGTAGAACCCCACACCAAACACGATGCGACCGCTCAACATGAAAAACAAATGGTGGATGGTTTCAACAAAATCACAGCCAAGGCTACATAAATTCGCCCCTTCAGCTAGCACACCCCGTCTCAGTAAATTGTCTCTAGTCGGAAGACGATTCTGCAAAAAACGCCATGCAAAAACAGACACCTTCAAAGGCACAAGGTTATGCCAAGGCAGCTCCAACAGATAACCTTGATCTTCCGCCTCAACCTGAGTAGTCAAAGACCGATAAGCCTCCTTTACTGAATAGAAGCTTGAAGGACCGCCTCTCCACCGCCACCTGTCAACAACATTGGACTGTAGAGCAACATTTTGTAAAATCCCACAACACTCCGCTAATAATTCCTCCTCCCACACAAACAGATGTCTCCTCCACACCCATCCCCCCCGCCTATACCCCACCCGTGCCTGCACAACTCCCCCACCGACACACTAGGCTCAACACAAAGGCCAGCCAGCCGAGGAAACCGTACACACAGCGACACACCTTCCCACAACCACGGATCATCCCAAAAACTTGTACTTTCCCCATCCCCCACCTCCCGGACCAAAGAAGACTCAAACCAACCACCGATGTTATTAAAAATACCCTTTCTAACCCCTACTACATCTTTCCACCACACCGACGCCAAACGACCCCCCTACCTCACCACACCAGAAGTAGTACCATACTTGTGCTCTAAAACCTGACGCCATAACCCAACTCCTCCACTCTTTCCCGCCAACACCATTTCCCTAACAAAGCAATATTGAACTCCCTCACCCGCCAAACCCCCAAACCACCTGTACTCCTATCCTGACAAATCTTATCCCAATCATAAAATAGTCATTAGTTAATAAAAATTAAAAATATATTAAAAATAATCCAATTTAATTCATGAAAAAAATGTGTTAATGTATTTTTAATTTTCATTATATGTTAGTCAAAAAAAAATTCATTATATGTTCCGTCAAAAAAAAAGTTTGAACAAAAAAAAAGTTTTTCATATTGGTATTTCGACAACTTGATTAGGTGACCTGTCTGGCTGTGAGGATATGCTACAAGGATCTCTCATATGTGTCTATCAATTTCTCTCATTTAAGGTTGGGACCTCATTGTGATACTGTTCTTTTACGTATTATTTGTTTTCAGCTCACTTATCGTTTCTAATTGGCCAAAATGATTCACAACATGTGGTTATGAATATCCAATTATTGACAGATGATGATTAGCATAAACTCATAAACCATGGCAAGATATTTTTTATTTTGTAATGTGCTTCGCCAAAATTGTATGCATCATGGAAAAAACAATTGGTAAAGGATAAAATATAAGTTCAAAGAAATAGACTTTTAATTGTGACGGTAAATGTAAGGCAAAATCTAAGATGGACAAGTTAGATAGGTTGTGCATATAGTGCACAAGTTACTCGATGGATACGAATTTTATAAAATTTCATAAAGATTAAGAGGTCGTGCCATCTTGATATTCTAGTACTTGATTGTAAAATTTGGTTGTGTTAGAAAAATGATAGTTATTCGATGCCTAGTTCGCGGAAAAAAAAATGATAGCTATCATTAAAGTGATATTACCTTCACATCCCATAAAAATAAAAATATATGCGCACTTCTCTTATTTGATTCATGAAAGAAATAACATTTATTTATATTCTAGTTAAATTAAAAAAGAATGATTAGATTAAAAAATGTACATTGGTAAACCAATATGTGTGGTTGAGCGGTTGGGGCTCATCCTCACTTAACTAAGTGTCGAGGGTTCGATCCCACCTTGGCTATGGAGCAGCTTTAAATCCTTGGCTCAACTATCCCACTCATCGAGGTGCCTCTAATCTAGTGAGAGATTAATCACTGTGTTCGGTGGTGGATACCCCAATCTCAAAAAAAAAAACAAATGTACATTGGTATGTATAAAGTCAGAGAAATCAGCTAATCTCAAATTAATCCACAATACATTTTCTAAATACACATAACTTTTTTGAAATGCCTAAAATCTTTATCTTTGCATTATGAGATTGAGCCTTAGGCTGGCCTTGCGTGGAATCCTATCCATATTCAATCATGTGTATGGCAAGGTACCCTAGAACTAGAAGTTATAACTAAACTTCTATTTCAATACACTTTCGTCAACCAAGCGTGTCCAAGTTACCTCCATAACATCAGTCCTATTTCTCATTTAAAAAAGTTACAAACCAACAAATTTTCATTTTCTTTTTGGTATGGCAACAAATTTTCATTTTAAGAAAAGAAAAGAAAAAGAATAAAAAAATGGTTCTCGATAACTCGTGATTTACATTACATGGCGATCCTATCTAGAAGCTAAAATTGGGACCCACATCCACATACACAAAACAGAATCAATATCAATATCAATATAATTATTACCGTATTAATTAATTTAACTAACGAATAAGAAATGCGCGCGCCAAACTTAACAAATCAAACGGATTATTATTATAAGAAAAAAGAGATTAAAATGAACAAAGCAAAACATTCCTCATCCCAATGTCCCTTATCCAAAATTAAATAATTACTGTATTAATTAATTTAATACTAGTACTACTACTACTATAAAAAACAAACTCAAATTCTCAATCTCTCTCATACACCTCTTAAGGATCCCACTCATCTATCTATTCTCTTAATCTTAATTGAATTCAATTACAAAAAGATAAGATGGTGTCATCATCATCATCATCGTCGCAAAAGATACTTGTTACCGGTGGTGCCGGTTTCGTTGGCACACACACCGTCGTTCAACTTCTGAATGATGGTTTTCATGTTTCTATTATTGATAATTTCGACAATTCTTGTATGGAAGCTGTCGACCGTGTTCGTGAACTCGTTGGTTCTGATCTTTCTAACAACCTCCATTTCACTCTGGTTCGTTCGTGAATTCGTTCGTTCTCTTTTCATTCGTAATAATAATCTTTTCGATTTCACTCTTATTGTTGTTTGTTACATTCTCTCATTTATTGTTTCTATTTCAGGGCGATCTTAGGAATAAGGATGATTTGGAGAAACTCTTCTCAACAACTAAGTAAGATTATTAGATTACGATTATTTAATTTAGTTTATATATATGCTTAAGTAGTTAATTCATTAATTAATTTTGATGTAATAGTTTTGATGCTGTGATTCACTTTGCTGGATTAAAAGCTGTTGGAGAAAGTGTTGCAAATCCGCGTCGTTATTTCGATAATAATCTTCTTGGTACTATTAATCTCTATGAAGTTATGGCCAAATATAATGTTAAAAAGGTTCGGTTCAGCTCGCCCCTTGTATTTTATTTTGTCATAATTTTGATTCAATTTTTGCAATGTATAATTGAAAATGAAAAACTATGATGATTTTGCAATGTATCTTGAGTTTTGACCGTATGATTTTTATATAACATGTTTGTGCTTGTGTGCAGATGGTTTTCTCATCATCAGCAACTGTTTATGGCCAACCGGAAAAGATACCTTGTGTGGAGGATTTCCATTTAGAAGCCATGAATCCATACGGACGGACCAAGGTAACCATTGCTTCGCTCATGTGAAGCACGGACACTGACACATCGACACGGATAATTTTTTTGAAAAAGTTATATAATTCAATGTAATTGTAAGTGTCGTCTCGGTGTCGGACACGACACATGTCCGACACTGGGACACGCCTAATCCAAGGAGTGTTTGTGCTTCATGGGCTTATTCATTTTTTCGTGGTTTTGTGCTAGTAGTTTTCAGTTCGATGTTATTGTACTGTTAGTATTAGTATTTGTATTAAGTTTCTGAATTACAATGAATGTTTTTTGGGTTCTACTGAATTGTCTTTGTTTACTCTTTGACAATTCATGTTGCAGCTTTTCCTCGAAGATATTTTTCGAGATATTCAGAGAGCTGAGCCAGAATGGAAGTTCATTTTACTTAGATACTTCAATCCAGTTGGGGCACATGAAAGTGGTAAACTTGGTGAAGATCCCAGGGGCATCCCAAATAATCTCATGCCTTATATACAGCAAGTAGCTGTTGAAAGATTACCAGAACTAAATGTATATGGTCATGATTATCCTACAAGAGATGGCTCTGCGGTTAGTACTCCATAGAAGTCACACATTTCCTGCAATTTTTTCTTTACATTATCAAATAACATTGACACCTTTTTTCAAAAAAAAGTTAAAATCATATATTCCTCCCACTGGAGGAAATGGTTCTTCTACAAATAGTAATTTACATTAGAGTAAAAAGTAAGACATTTCAATCCTTGGTTAAGAAATGCTAACCCTTTTTTTCTTGTCTTGAATAAAATAAGATACGGGACTATATACATGTGATGGACTTAGCAGATGGTCACATTGCGGCCCTTAGACAGCTTTTCACAACGGAAAACATAGGTGAATTGTGCTTTATCTCCCCTTATTTATCCATATGGACAAACTTGTTTTATTTGTGAGATTGTTTACATTAGACATTTACTGAAATTGCAACAAGACTGTAGGCAAGCATATCAAGTGTTTTTGCATATGTAGATTGATTTTGTATTTCTGTATGATAAAGTAAAATGGGACAAATTGGT
Organism: Trifolium dubium; assembly: GCA_951804385.1. Taxonomy (NCBI): domain Eukaryota; kingdom Viridiplantae; phylum Streptophyta; class Magnoliopsida; order Fabales; family Fabaceae; genus Trifolium; species Trifolium dubium. The sequence continues at coordinate 3,026,712 of OX638071.1, forward strand.
TTTCAGGTTGTACTGCTTACAACTTAGGAACTGGTCGTGGTACATCTGTGCTTGAAATGGTTGCAGCATTTGAGGAAGCTTCTGGCAAGGTAATTGTGTATGTTCATGATATACAAGTATACTTATGTGCAGTAATGCACAAAAAATTGAAATAATCAATGAATGTTTCTCTTTTCCCATTGGACATTATATCTTCAGAAAATTCCATTGAAAATGTGTCCAAGAAGACCAGGAGATGCTACAGAGGTTTATGCATCTACAGAGAAAGCCGAGAAAGAACTTGGTTGGAAGTAAGTCCTTGATTTGAGGTTAAGTTAAATTCTTAATCATTCAGGTTTATAACTAAGCTTTTGTTGACCAAAACATTGGCACACTATGCTTCACTGTACCCGCATATCCGATAAACAACTTTCGATTTTACCCTGTAATTCTTGTTTATTTTTAATTTTTGGACCTTTTCTTCAGGGCCAAATATGGTGTAGCAGAAATGTGCAGGGATCAGTGGAATTGGGCAAAGAATAACCCGTGGGGTTACTTGGGGAAGCCTTTTTGAATCAGCTCGACAAAGATACTGCTCATCAACCAATATTTTCAATGCAAATAAGTCTCCCATTGTTGAAGAAAACTTGATGCCTTGTGATTTGCTTTGGCGCTTAATAGTCTTGAGAATAAAGTTTTGGCTGCTTTTTCATAAATGTAAAGTCTATATATTCTTATCAAAAAATAAAGGCTACAGATTTGATTATACAAAAGTAATGATATTCTTTTTTACATAGTGATACAAATAACGTCTAAGTTTGAAAGACTGATATTTTAATGTTATCTTGAAACTGAAATTTTGCTTGCATTTGAAGTAAAAGATATATTTGCAATTAAAGTGATCATGAAACTGATAATGTGATAAGCTTCTCGGTTCAACCAGCCAGCTGGTGTTAAATCATAAGTAAATGCTATCTTTGAAAGTGACCATGTCTATTGGAGATGATGAAATGAACTGACATAATTTCATTGAATGAGAAAGAATACAGGTTAAGCTTATGCTTATGTATGAGCTCAAAAGTTAAGATAAAATTGTAACCTATGAAGCACAAATACGGACACGACAAGGACACTGACACATCAACACGGATAATTTTTTTGAAACAGTGATATAATTCAATGTAATTGTAAGTGTCGGTGTCACACACGACACTTGTCCGACACCGAAATACGCCTAATCTAAGGAGCGTTCGAGCTTCATAGACTATAACCGAAAAATAACACCTCACTAGCACAGAGCAGCCAAGGCCATGTTACTCAGTTTCTCCAGAGGGATTGGGCTTCATACTTGCAGGTCGAGTGGGCCTCCAAAGTACAGAGGGATTGGGCTCGAAGTTTCATCCAGAATACATAATAGGATGTTGAGAACTTTTGTTGGAGAACTGATTTGAAATAGACTCACTGGTGGAACCAGCATGGAAAAAGAAGTCACGCTCACTTAGAATGTTAAGAAAATGGTGACAACTTCATTAATCCAACAATTTATAGCCAAGAGTTAGTTGAAAAAAAGATTCAGAAAAAAAAAACCAAAGAAAATGATAGAAGTGAGATGCTCTTTTTTTTTCAACATTGGCAAAATTGTTTCCAGTCCTTTAATTTTGATAACTTTCCAAATTGTTCTTTGAAATTAATTGGTCATTCATTTATACTATATTTGCATCGTTAGCTTTAAATTATGTTAAATTATGTTTGCAGTCCGTTTAAATTTATCTTTTTCCACAATAGTCATAAAGTGATATAATCTATCCAAATCAAAATAGTCTGTTCAAGCTACTTCAAGTTGAAAAGGTTAACTTGATTAAAGAAAAAGGTTGAAGAGGTTAACGACATAGATCAAGTATACATTTTCATTATTGTTTATATTTAACTTTGGATGGAATATACATATATGATCAATTTGAAGAAAAAAAACTTAAAAGATGGATTCTAGAAGAGGAAACAACCACTTTGATCCATGAATGCTTGAGGTGTTGGTACTATAGTCTTTGATTATATCAAAATTGCTAACTAAATTGGCTATCTTTGTCAATAGGAAAAAAAAAACTAAATTGACTATCTAGAAAAGATTTGAGGATCGAAATGACTAATAAAATGTACATTTGTAAATGTGTTTATAATTTCGACACAATTAGTGATTATAGTGACAACATCGCACATGTTTAGAGACCAAAACCAAAATAAAAGGATCGTAGATTATTCCATCTGTCCCTATTTTTCTTGTCAGGGTCTCTTCATCCCTATTATTAAGATAAATGTACAGAATTAATAAGGTATATGTGGAAACTAAGGGAGATGGTAACATTTTCTTTTAATATTTCTGAGACCCCGTCATACACACTCACACTACACTGGCCAGGATAGACTATAGTTGACATTTGGAATTTCAAGCCGAAATCTAAAATTTCCACAAGGCTTATCATTGGATTTAAATTTCTTCCAACACCAACGTGGAAACTACACAGTGAGTCATAGTATTCCTTATTCGGTACTGAAACTAATCAACTCTCTTAATTCTCCATTGTTACTACTCTACTCTGCTGTTTCTTGATGAGTTATCATCATGACCGTTATATTAGAACTCACTGTAATATCAACAGAAGGCCTAAACAATCACACTTCATGTCTCAACCCGACCATAACACCCTTCATCACACTCACCAAATTTCCACCCACCACCACAACCACACCTATTACGGCATTGGATAATAACATGTTCCGCGTTCCACTTGATCCTATCTTCTTTTCAGACCCATCTTCGTGTCTATACTTTCAGTTGTTCACAAAACGAAGAATCATGGGTCAGGTCCAACTTGGATGGTGTTTTATTCCAGCATCAGATATCGGACTTCTTTCACCGGATTCAGTCCGGTACCTGAGTTACCGGTTACGAGGCAGAGACAGTTCAAGGGGAAACATCATCATCAACATCTCCGCCAGATTGGAGATAACAACGTTGTTGTCACCCAACATGGATATGTGTCACACTGTCATTGGCATACCGATGACAACTACTCAAAGAACTTAATGCATGTTTGGTATCACGACCATTGGTTAAAATCACGAATATGATGATAAAATCAAGGAAGATGATGTGAGACCATTATAAATTTGGAAGATCAGTATGGTTGAAATGGTTTAGTGGGGACAGTGTCATCATATTCCTTGTTTGTTTGTCCTTCGTCTTGGACAGTGAACACTGACGTGTGTGTTGTTTTTCAAATTTGAGAAAGTGGGCGAAGCCACTTGTTTTGTGGTTTGTTTTGATGTAACATCGTTTTCTTCTTTTTTTAGCCGTATGAATCTCATTGCATGTGATGTGAGATAAAGTTAGAAATCTACGATAACATTTCATGCTTTTGATAAGTTTTGTTTAATAAGACTATGTCTATTGATTAATATTGGATTACAGACAGCGACAACCATTCAAAAGGGCAACGCATTGAAGCAGCTTATTACCAGCCTATAGCTTTGAATGGAAACGGGTTGGATCTGGTTTTTGGTAAATATAGGGCAAAGAAATGGATTAAATAACCTGAATTTTACGGTGAGTATTATAATTATAAATTAGTACAGTAGTAATGAAAAAATCAATGATTGATACGATACACATGCATAACAAAACAAAAGTGGGAAAGAAAAGTGTGTTGAAATATCAACTCCTAATTTTCTTACTTTACTTAACCAGTCACTTTAAATGAGCTAAATTCTAATAATCAATGTAAATCTTAATGTAGACCGAGTTTTATTAATTTAAATGAGATGTTTAATAGTAATCTTAATTCTTTTTCAAATTAATTCAACTGTCTTCTAATTTAGCAGAGCAAAATAACACTGAATATTTGAGTACTTAACTTGTCATAAGTTCAAATACAGCTCCTATGATTCTAAACAAATCAAATAAAATTGGCATTTCATTGACAAATAGCAAACAGCAACAACGATTATCAGATAAACATCATTAAAAAAATAGCAGTAAATAAGCGATAAACAACAATGTTCCTTAATCCCAATCCACCAATTTATTAGTCATAAAAAAATGGACAGATTACAGATACATATGACTATCGTTTGTTCTTGTGATTATGGAACCATGAATTACAAATATACAAGCAGCAATGGATAATGCATCCCTACTTACACAGATAAATAAAAATGGTTTACTTTTTTTTTTTTTTTTTTTTTCATGTATACTATGAATACATGCTGTTGTACAAACGTTAGAACTTACAGATTGGCAACTGCAAAAAGTGTGCCCCTCCAAAGTACTAACTGACTTCAGCATTGGCCTCTACTCCCAACAAAAACTTCTCTCTTTCTCTCATTGCCTTATCTTGAATAACGCTAATAGGCCCAAGGCAGCAACAACTGCAGCTCCAGCAGCAACGGCATGATAGGCCGAGGCCCATGCTTCTGAATTAGCATATTCCAAACTTAAACTTGATTTTTTTCCATAACCACGTGTTCCTGAGTAATCTAAGTACAATCTCAATCCCTACAAAATTCACCAATTCAAGATCCTGAGAAACTGGCTGATATGTGCAAATACTAAAACAGATGTGGATCAAAGGTCCAATTCCCAATTAATTCAATAAGCTTTAAGTTAGAGGTATCAAAGCTTATTTACTACTAGTATGTGGCTGCACTTCCATTATTGTGACAGTTTTTGTTTAATAAAATTGAATTAAAGCACCAGCAGTACCTATAAGGTACATGCATTTTATATTCTACCCACATTAAGGTTTTACTATTCCCTTTTTGATATTGTAATCCCATATACAAATATAGGAAAAAAAAAGACTTGTTAGTATGTTGCTCTAAATCCATATTTTCTTCAAAACAAATCAATAGCCCCGACAAAAATAAATTACATTTAACACTATACCAGCAACAGATCCACAATACCTTTAAACCAGCCATCTTTGCATGGTCCACAGCTGCCGCGAGGTCACTATCCGAAGCCAAAACAACTTTATCATGCTCTTCATCTTCATACTACAAACAAATTGATCAGTTTGCATTAGAAAAAAGAGGAAATATTGACAAAACCTTTAACCTTGTCAATATAAACGCAACATCTACGGTCATACCAAAATTTGGGGCAGATTCTTGGGATCAATATCATCACCTACTCTCTGAATGATGGAAGTTATAACTTCTGTCAAGCTCCGAGTATCTGAAGTTGCATGTAAACGCACAAACTACTCAACTGATAATACTTTACTTAACAGATTAACTTAAATACAAGTTACAACTTACAAGTACAGATTACACAAGACCCATATTCTTTATTTTTTATAGAAGAAATTTATGTAATGTGAATGGAATTGGTAACATATAATGGTTGACATACCGCATGTGAATCTATGCAATCTACCCTTCTCATCTTGTAATTTGAAGGAAAATGTGGTCTGCATGCTTGAGGCATTATAAGGAAAGGATCTCCCTGTTTCTCCTCCCTCAGAAATTAATTTCAAGGAAGTTTCGCTGGCAATGTCATAAATAATGTGTAAGTGCATTTAAAAATATTAGAAATAACTTTTCCTAGAAACATCAGTGCACTCATCTAACCTTTGTAAATCTTCTTCATCGTCATTTGGAGCCAAGGCCATGGCTGAATCCCAAAACTTTTGTATCATGGAGTTGGCAGCTTCATTGTTCATATTAGCAGTATTCCCAACCTAATTAATGAAGAAAAATGATAATGTCATTGCAAATGCATTCTAGGAAAATATGACAGGAAGCTGAAACAAATTAACAAGATTAGTTTTGGTATCATAAAATCCGCCTATGCAACATTAACTTCATCAGCAATGCTCCAAACCCTGTTAGCGAATAATGTTCATTTGAGAGAAACAGTAGAATATTTTCTTGTTTCCTTGAGAAGGTGTACATCGCAAGCAGAAGGCAAAAGAAAATTCCAAACAGTCTACCTTTTGAAACTCAAACCATACTTCCTAAAAGATCTATTAAATCTCATTATATTTCCATTAACTTTCGACTTCTAAAATTTTAAATTATTTTGCATGAATTTCCAGTTTTTTTTTTTGGTAAACCAAGTTATCATCCGTGCACAACTGCAGAAGAGACTAATCCCTCAAGGTAACTGAGATCAAGTTAAGGGGTTGACCTCTTCCAACAAATTTTTTTCCATACACACTTGTGTCACATGTTGTTGGTGAACTTCCAGTTATTGAAGTAGAAAATAAGGTCTCGAGCTTTTATTGACAATAACTTGATTGCAGCAAAAGAAAAATCAAGAGATTAAATTTGGGCAAAAACTTATTGAGGACAAATTCCCAACATTGACCAATAACTAAGCCTTAATTTTTTAGGTTCAGATGCCGACTCTCTTTCTCTTTTTAAGCCCAAATTCAAGATTTCCAGAAAATTGGATAAATTAAAATTAGTTAACTTAACATCTGTTGTTCTTTTGTTGCTAGTGAATAATCAAGCTCTCGGATTCTAATATCCCAATATGCTTGAGCAGATGAGTGAATATAAAAGGTGGCAATATTTTGCCAGGTTTAAGACCAAAATGCTCACTGCTGAGCCACACATCCTTAACTTGCATACACTGCTGAGCCACACATTCTTAACTTGCATACATATTAAGATATAAATATTATTAGTTCATAGAAAGTATAATTTGAAAACGACTTTTAGTTGAACAACATCAGAAGAACCAATTAAGGACGTGCTAAGCTTACAATTATTTTGACAATAATTTGTTAACTAATAAGTAAATCATAAACAAAGCCACATACCTGACTAGCTGTAGCCACAGCAGCATGAGTGATACTAATCACATCAACCGTAGCAGCAACAATGCCATCTGTTTTCAAAAACGAAATCAGAAAAATATTAATGCAGGGAACTTATTCTTCATCTCATGATAGTATATTACCTCTATCAACCACGGGAAGATGCAAAAATTTTCCATTATGCATTAAGTGAAGTGCATCAACAATTGGTGTATCAATTATTGCACATTCCGGATTTGCAGTCATGACCTGTAGATTGTGTTAAATATATGTCAGCTAAAAGGAACAAGAAAAGGCAGGAAAAATATGATCCCAAACTAAACTAGATCTATATATACCGTCTCAACAAGAGTTGATGATGGAGAGAGATTTTGTGCTATTACCCGCATCAAGATATCCTTTGAACTGAAATTTGTATGCACAGTATAGTCCGTCAAAATTATTCCCACAATACTTAATGACATAAAGTTCACTTTTTGTGGTTATAACAAACTTTAGGTACTTTTCATATGATTCTTAACATAAAGTTCACTTTTTGTGGTTATAACAAACTTTGAGAATATCATGAATTTGAGGAAATTATAGTTTGTTATGTTAAGAACCACACGAAAAGTACCTAAAGAAATGCACCTAACTTTTGTCCAAAAACTAAAGCCTGTCTGTTTGAAGAATATTTTGTTTTTATTTTTTGCTTTCATTTTTAACTAAAAAAAAGTTGTTTAATTTTCTATTTTTAATGATAAAGCACCAAATAATTTACTTCACTTTTTTTTGTGTAAATTTTAAAATTAATAAAAATATAGCATTTTTATAAGCCACAAATATATACTCAGAATATGCATAACTTGATATTTCAATGAGGACAATGGAGTGGCAATTGCAGAAAAGATTTTACATTTCAAAAAAAGTAAATGGGCGGCGTGTTCGTAGCAACACACTTACGTAAGGATACCGCAAGGTTTATTATCAACTGTTACAACAGCAGCACTTGAACGAAGTTCAAGCATCTTTTTCGTTGTTGACAAAACTGAATCTGTTGATGAAACTGTAACCACCCTGGAAAATGCCATCTTCTGAATTAACTTTGAATGATTACACTAAAAACATAAACAAAACAAAACATGTGATTTTTCTTCAGCTTAAACACAAAGGTATTACCTACTTTGAATTCTCAGGAATGATTGTAGACAATGATGGCTTAAATATCTGCTCCCGAAGAGTATCAATGAATGATGAATTGGAGCCTGCACAAAACCAAATGAGCATGAAACAAACGTTGGCCGATAGGGAAAATGGGAGCCTAACTTAAAACACTGTCCTCCAATGTTGTCCTAATTAGAAATAAGAGAAAAAGATGTGCAAAATGAAATTACTCTACAAACCAGAGGGAGATGCTCCACAGTGTTTTTCGATACCTTCAACAGCTGCTGCAATTGCCTTTCCTTTCTCCGCGGCCCTTTCCATACGGGCAATGGCATCATATAAACACTTAGCTATGTCAAGGATAGCAACCACTTCTCCATTCTCCACCACAGGTAAATGTCTGAATCTCCCTGGAAAACATAAACCAGCCTTGTATTAAGAAGGCAGGACACAAAAACAGGCAAAAAGCATATAGCATGAAGTGATGAGCCTTGAACATTTACTACCAACCTTGCACCATCTTTTGGAGCGCTTCAACAGCAAGAGTGTCAGTAAGGACAAATACTGGATTCCTTGACATAACCATGGAACAAGGTGTATCTTCAAGATTAATCTCACGTGCAATAACTCTTGTTGCTATATCCTTTAACCACAAAAAATAGGATAGAAAGTTATGCATGCTAAAAGTGCAGGAATCCAATTCCAATCCTTTACCATTTTTATCTTCTTGTTAGCAGGTAATAAAAGGAAGTTCGAGTCATACCTTGTCTGTGAGGATTCCACAGAGCAAAGCATTAGAATCAGTTAATAATAGAGCATCTACTCTGCGAGCAGCCATTCGACGGCAAGCTTCATAGACAGTTGTTGTTTCGGGCACCGTCAATGCCTTTGAAAGTCGCAATGATTTCACAGTTCTCTCTCCCCTTATCCAATTCCAAGAAGAAATGAAGCTATTAGTGCATAAATATAATAATGTTGGAGAAGCAAGTGTAGGAAAACATGACAGTATGTTAAGTGTAGCGTCGAAGATTGTTATTTTTTCCTAACAGATTCAAGAAAATTCAGTCATTTAGACTTATAAGTAATGATTAATCCTCTCCTCTTCGTATGCATATTTTTCTAAGTATTCATAATAATATCCTTGGAGCGTCAACACTTGTAGGTATCCTTCTTCATGCATAATGAACTGATGATCCCATCAACTCAGCATCCTTCTGCGTTACTGTGAGAACCAATCATCATCGTTCAATGATTCAAATTAATAGAACCTTCCAATGTTTTTCTTTATCTATACAGAAATAAAATGCAAAGCAACACTATAACGTAGATGAATCCCAACTATATTGAAACGTCAAAATCTAACAATCAGCACACCATTAATTAATTTATTAAAAGATCAAGATCTCCCGACCTGAGCCTATAGTTTGGGAGTTGTAAATCTATTGCAATATTAGAATTTAGAACCTTTCAATGTATATATCACGATTTATTTATTTTCAAACAATAAATAATCTAATTGAATGCATTTAAAACACGTATGAACCGTGATTTTCTCATTAATTATTCACGTCATTGTGATGAATCAAGAGGATAAAGGTACAATTGTTTGAATTTGAGATCAACCAAATTAGAATTAGAATTTAAAATCAACTATGAAATTTGAGGATATTTCTATTGAATTTAATTTAATTTTACCATTGGAAATAAATCAACAATCGAACATTCAATTCAACACAAAACATTTCACCATACTCAACATGAAAAATCGATAATTAGAACTTTAGAAGCATTGATTGAGAGAGAAAAAAAGAACGTACGTGGTGGAGCGTATGGGAGGAAATGGTTTACGAAAAGTGGTGTCAAATGGTGAATAATCAGTGGCTTTCTTCTTGGATCGCGAAGGGCTAGTTGTAAACGAACCACTCTTTCGGGAAGAACCACCGTGACTAGACATTTTCTATATCTGAATCTGAACAATACAAATCAAATCAAATGTTAGAGTAATTAAACCATGATTGAAACAATTTCAAAAAAGAAAAAAGAAAATAAAAATAAATAAGAAGGTTACCAAAAGGGGAAGAATTGAAGTGTTATGAAAATGGGAAGGCGAGTAAATCGGGGTTGGAGTAATGAGGTTGAAGTGGTCGGGAAAGTGATCGGAGAAAACCGGTGACCAGCCGGCGAGGAGAGAAGGAGAGATAGAGAGGGAGAGTGGAGATTGCATTTTGCGGGAATGGTTGGAAAAAAAGGCGGGGTGATGGGAGAGGAGAGCTTGAAGCCGATTCCAGTGGCGCCAATAACACTGCTGCACGTCACCACTATTTTCCTCCTTTGCTCTTTTTTATTTTCGTTTATTTATTGATTTTTTGGTATTTTTTATATTAAATGATTTTTAGGTTACTACTTACTCACACACAAAAATTCGTGTAGTTTGAATTCAAAAACTACATAATAGATACTTCCTCCGTACCAAAATATAAGTTGTTTTAACCATATCACACAAATTAAGAAATGTAATCATTGTTGTATGAAAAAAACAAATTATAAGTTAATTTATAAAATTATCCTTTATTAAAGGTATGAAAAAGATAAATTATTGAAGTAAAAGAAGAGAGAGTAATAAATAACTAAAGGTATAATAAAAAAATTAAAATTAAATGTTGCATTGGTATTGTAAAATGACTTATATTTTGGTACAATTTTTTTTCTTCCAAAATGACTTATATTGTGGTACGGAGGGAGTACTATGTTTTTTTATGTAGATAAAATTACAAGTCATTTGGAAACTTATATAAAACATAGAGATCAAAGTCTGAACCCCGTAATCAATGTACAGTCTAACGATTTTGATATTTTCTAAGAGTACTTAGATGAGATGGTGAGAGATCTTTTTTAATTTAACCAAAAATTATGAGAATGCGACAGTGTTAAATTATCTTAAAGAAGTGACTTAATTCGGATCAAGGAATTAATCTACGTAAACTTAAAAGTTGATGTATTTGACTTTGACGTACTACTCTTCTCGTCCTAAAATTAATGTGTTATTTGCCAACAAATTTTGTTCTAAAATAAGTAATCTATATCATTTATAACATTTGATTTTTTTCTATTTTACTCTTTAAAGCAATCATTAGGTAAGATAAACAAATAGTCAAAAAATCAACTTTTTAATATTTTAACTCTTTAAAGCAATCATTAGGTAAGATAAACAAATAGTCAAAAAATCTACATTTTAATATTTTAATGTCCACTATCAATAAAAAGAAAGAAATATTTTTGTAAAAATCATATTCTCTTTTTCTTCATTTATACATTTTTTTTAAAATGTATGATTTAATCAACAATGACAAATAAATTCAGACCGAGAAAATTATTTTTATTTTTATTTTTGCAACGTCGAATTTTAAATTACTTGTAGTGCCTAATTGGAGATAGAGACATCTGAGCCGTTGAAATGAAAGAAGAAAAAAAAGTGTGACACGTGTCATTCAGACGAGTAGAGTCTATTTTATGTGTTACAGTACTTAATGTTGTGTTTCCCCAAATCCTCAATCAAATCAAACGTAAACGTCTCTCCTACCACTCCTAAACAAACGGTTCTTAGAATCTAGATCCTTCTCCACTCACTCCATAGAAAATCCTCAAGTCCTTTTCTCTCATTTTCAACTCTTTCCGTTCGGTGCTTGTTGTGTGAAGCTTTTAAGGGGACGAAAATGGCTGACTGGGGTCCAGTGATCGTAGCAGTGGTGCTCTTCGCGCTGTTGAGTCCGGGTCTGCTGTTTCAAATACCGGCGAGAGGAAGGGTTATTGAGTTTGGAAACATGCAAACAAGTGGAGCTTCCATTCTTGTTCATGCCATCATTTACTTTGGACTCATCACTATTCTCCTTATTGCCATTGGTGTTCACATCTTCACTGGGTAATTAAATGTAAATGAGGAGATCTAGATCGCTAGCTGTATTTTACTATTTTAGTTATCTTTATTATTGCTTCTTAGTTTTTATGTTCTGTTTTATGTATTTGTACTTCATCAGTATGTGCTTAGTGGATGGATCTCTATGATACTCTTTTTGGGTATTTTGTTATAGTTGTAGTAGTTGATAGTACTTTTCCATATCTCCATTTTCTCCTACATAAATGAAAGAAAGGGATAAGGATGAGATATTGTTTTCTTTTCTGTTGTGAAGATACGATTCTTGATCCTTAATTTGCTTTAATGTTGTTGACGTAAACGGATTACTTTTCCTAACTTTTTTCATCATCGCACTTGTGTACTAGTGACAAGGAAAAGGAAGGCAAAGCCTCTTTTTGCCTTTTCAAAATTGATTTTTTTAGTGAGTTTTATTTTATGGGACTAGTGTACTACCTTTGTGTAGGGGGCCCGTAGCATGGACCGCATAATCCATTCTGACAGACACCAGAAGTAGGTAAAACAAAACCGCATTTCTCTGTTAGCTGCAACTTCATTTGATTCACCATGTGCCTGAGGTGATTCACAGACACAAACTAATTGTATGTTTGGATTAACAGTAAAATAGGTCGATTCATGGCAATGAATTTGGGGTAGTCAGAATATTTTCACATTTTGACTTTGTCAATCAGAAGTAGTATTAGCTACGAGATTTAGATCAAACTTTAATCTATCAAGACTTTGTAAAGAAGTATCACAAGATAATTAACAAGGACTATAGGAAATCACATCTAATCCAATGGACATATCACATATTTTGTCTCTAATTATGTTACTTAAGTGTTCTAGGTGTTAAATTTATGGGAATGGATTCTCTCAATTACAATAATGTGTATTGAGTTTGCCAATGAATGCCACAAGGTATCTTAGTATAAACTAGGTATAAGAGCTAAGAGTGCCAACATAAGATGGGATGCGTTAAGCTTCATTATTCTCATGCAAGAGACTATAAGAGTGAAGAGTAATTACTTTTTCTTAAGATGTAATTCAGTTATTAAACACAGGTAGTGTGATGAAACGCAACTTCTTGTTGGTCTTGAAGCAGCGACTGGGCTGGGAAACTAGAGCTCGGGTATGAGATAAAGCTGTGATTGTTGTGTTTTTGTGACTTCACGGAATCACTCTGTGCTTGTTTCAACTGTCATTCAGCTTGTTGCATTTCCAACTTTTTGTAGTTTTGAATAAGTGTAAGGTTTAGAACTAGAGAACTGGTGTTGCTCTGTTATTGAAAGAGACTTTTAAATTGTGGCATACCAAATTGAAGTTTAGGAGGAATATCTGTTGGCGTAGATTGTAGCGGAGTTTTCGAATTTTTTTATATGAAATGGAAAACAGTGACAGGAAGATTGGGGCATATCTCTATCGATAAATGGTGACATGACAGGTTTTGGGCATTTTGTAGCTGGAAGTATCAGAAATATTGTTGGCTGCTTGTGACTTACAATGAGGTAAACTGGTAAAGGGAGCTAGCAGGAGGGTTATGTCTCATTGTTGAGCTGTTATGTTTGGTCATGTTGTATTATTTAACTTATATTTACAGACTTACAGTGTCATTGTACCTTATGGCTTATGCTATGTTTGTCTATGTTTTAAGTGCTTGTTTGGTATTGCGGCACCGGGTGAAAAAGCACTTCAAAGTCATAAATTTTGGTATTGTTGCTTCTGTAATTTACGATGAAACAAACATCGAAACACGACAAAGAGATGTCAAACGTGCATCCAAACACATAATGTCTTTTAGAAAAATTAATCTTAACATTCTTGTGACAATTATTTAGAGATTATTTCGTTACTTTTGAGTGGAATGTTTTATGAGACACGCTAATGTAGTGACTTATTTTTTAGAGGGGCTGCATATATGAGAGTCTCACATCACATCTTCAACTTTATTCCGGAATAAGCTATTAATTATGGATGTAATTATATGAGTTTGTTTGCCTATAATATTCCTAATTAAAAGATTTCATGGAAAATGCCTCATTAAAGTGAAAAAAGAGAAAAACGCCCCTACACTTTTGTGGTCACCTCTATTAAAAGCATTGTGTTTTATAAATTGGCCATTAACAAAATTAATGTACTCGTTTTTGAAATTGGAGTATCATAAAATCATAAAATTCATATAGGCAGTTCATATTTTTCTTTTTACTGTAAAAATTATATTTATGGTTCTTATGTTCTCTTCATTGTAAAAGTCTTTTTACAATGTGGTTGTCTTTGCTGTAAAGATAAAAAAAAATTATCCACTTCAAAGGTCATCTTTCTACTTCATATTTTATTTCTTCACCATAAAAAAAGTCATCTTTACCATTTATTTTTAAATTGTGTTTAAAAAATGATAATTCATATTTATGGTAAATTAAATAAGAAACTTGTAGATGAAAGGATTAAATTTGAGAGGAGTGTTTTGAGAATTTAAATAATTTTTGCGTACCGAAAAGATTGTGGGGGTATGCATAACAACTTTTTACTGTACAAAGCTGTATTGGGCTCATCCAAAAATGGGCCTTAAAATACCCGTTTTGTGTCTAAAGCCCACACGCGCATTTCTCTCTCATAGTTCCATTATTCCACTCTTCCATTTTCCAGCTCCATTTTCAGAGGTCGTAGCTCGTTCTCTCTCATGGCGAATCTAGCACGTTTTTCCAACAAAGCCCTCAGAACCGCATACGCACTAACAAAGCAGCACGTGCAACATCAACTTCCGGCAGCGGAACGCGCTTTTGCGACGGAGGCAGCGAAATCAATCACTCCTTCGCCGGATCGGGTGAAATGGGATTACAGAGGACAGAGGAAGATTATTCCGTTGGGACAATGGCTTCCAAAAATCGCCGTCGATGCTTACGTGGCACCTAATGTGGTTCTCGCTGGTCAAGTTCATGTTTGGGATGGTGCTTCTGTTTGGCCTGGTTGTGTTCTTCGTGGCGATCTTAACAAGATTAGCATCGGTTTTTGCTCTAATGTTCAGGAACGATGTGTTCTTCATGCGGCTTGGTCTTCTCCTACAGGTTTGGTTTTGTTTCAATTTGATTCTTACTTGTTCGTTTTGTTTGTTTAAGGATAAAATGTGAATCGATTTCGCTGGAAATTGTTCTGTTTTCTTATCATAGATTCTGATTTATAGGATTAGTTTGTCTCAAATGTCTAAAATTAATACTATTTGGGAAATGCCGGTGTGATTTGTAGTCTTGAATTGAGCCTGCTACTCTTACAATGCAATAGCTCAAGGTAACGAATAGTTTGACATTGGTTCATTAGATAATTGATTAGTTATCAAATACCTTAGAACTGGATGACATGATAAGTTCCTAACTCGTGATTTATTGTAACATTGCTTGGTCTTCAAACAGGCCAAGATGGTGTAAGAGCAGTGATGTTGGGTCTGATTCGTTGGGCCAACTGCTATCAATATGGTATTAAAGCCTCCTCCAAAGAACCGTTAGACCATCTGTTATTAGGTTTCCGTTATCGGGTCACTCGCCATTTGTATCCAGGTACCAAGTCTAATAGTCTCGGGCATGAGAGTGTGTGTTAAATAGTCCCACATTAGCTGAGAGATTGTCTGAAAATATGTTTAGAGTCCTTAACATAGGGATTGACCTCTGCATTGATAACAATTAGTTCACTTTACTTCTTTCCGGCTGGAAGAAAATAGACATAATAATCTATTGTGGACTAGGCATATGCTAATGGGCCGTATTAGCAAGCCCAAGAAAGAAACCAGACGGCCCAAGACTATTTGGAAACAACCGAATCAGGAACGTGGCTAAAAGCACACGTTCTCCACGTGCTCCAAAAGGACCATCTCCCCACTACACGATGAACTCACTATCCCCATGATCTTCAACTCAGGTGAACGGCGACTGACCATAACCCATGAACTAGAGCTTAACTGCCCTCACGACCACGTAGATAAACCGCAAGCTTCGTAGGCCTATAAAGGGAGGTTCATAGAACACCAGAAGGGACAAGCTAAAAAAACGACTGTACACATCACATTGCACAAATTCATCAAGTAACCAACCCCATAACCTTTAAACAAGAACATAGTGTAATCTCATTTATTTTTCTTTTGCTAATTTCTATTTAGAATACAACATTTAAGTTTAGTAGAATTTCTTGATGTTTATTGTGTTGCTGCTCCTCTAAATAAACATTTAGACCTTATAGTATTAGTGTATTACCTTTATAATTAAGTCCATACTCTCATGATACATTCTCCTTGGATGGACTAGTTTATGCTATTACAGCGGTTCTATGCTAAATTATTTCATGATGCTGAGCCTCTGATAGAATGCCACTGATTCAATCATGTTATTTTTTTTTTCCTTTCCCCTGCTTTAAAAGTCACTATTCTACTGCAGTTATTTTGAGACCACCTTTAGTAACATAGTATAAATTATTGGTGGTAATTAGCACTTTTCAAAACCCTTACCCTGAGACAAATGGGTATCCTTTTCTAGAATATCTTATAGGTTATCTGAATTAAGTCGGATCTTATCTTGCTTTCCAATCACAGTTATACCACTGGAAAACACTGAATTAAGTTATCAGCACTTAATCAAAACTGCCAGATGTCTGTTTGACACATCAAGGTAAGCAAAATAATGGGCTTGATGTCTGTTTGATTTATGCCACTCTCTGACTGCCAGAGCTTGTCTTTACATATCTTTCAGTATTAGAAATTATAATGTGGGTATTCATTGTGGAAGTGTTTACTGTAGAGTGGAGTTAGGATTGGCATACTTATTTACAGTTGTTTACTATACTACTTATTTTCATTGCAAATTTCAGATTGACTCTGTGATCCTTGAAAAATGAACATGAGATATGCTTAATTATGGTTTGTGAATGTATTGTGCTATTATTTATGAATGCATTCTTCTGCAAAACAGGCCTTCCAGCTGAGACTTCCATCGAGAGGTATGTGACTATTGGAGCATATAGCCTGTTGAGATCCTGCACTATTGAGCCAGAGGTAATTATTGGTCAGCACTCCATCCTCATGGAAGGTTCATTGGTAGAGACACACTCAATTCTTGAAGCTGGGTCAGTAGTTCCACCAGGAAGGATAATTCCATCAGGTGAACTTTGGGCAGGTAATCCGGCCAAGTTTGTGAGGACTCTGACCCATGAAGAAACCTTAGAAATCCCTAAACTCGCAGTTGCAATAAATGATTTAAGCAAGGATCATTATCATGAGTTTCTTCCGTATTCCACAGTATATTTGGAGGTTGAGAAGTTTAAGAAGTCCTTGGGTATTTCTGTTTGATGTTCTTTGTTGTTATTCTTTAATGTACGTGTTAGCTAGACTTTTGCTTGTAAGGGAAATAAGAATTTAAACACAGAGCAAGTTTTTGTGTTTCCTTTGTGCTCCTTGCTGAAAGTATTGGTTTAAGACATCATGTATTGTATAATTTACTGGATATAATATGTTATAAGAGATGAGATGCTTTCATCGGTACCTTGAACTGTCGACGACATAGACATTAGTTTTTGCTCCCAACATCGCGCTCCATTTGTTATTTATTTATAAAGGTAAATTAAATCATAAATGTCACAAGGTATGACCAAATATCAGCATTCTTGCCGTACTGTTTTTTTTCTTCCATTTTTCCTATAAACTAGTTCAAGCCTTCAAGGCATATGCTCTGGAGATCCAGTAAATCATTTGAGTTGTGAGTTGAAGTTTACCTAAGAAAGTATCTCTTTAGTTCTTCGACAAATGAATGTTACTTGGCACCCTTTTCACATTATCAATGTTGTACACACTAATTGACATCCTGTTCAAACTTCAGAGCATATTAAAATATAGGAGAGAATAGAGATATTTTTATCTGGATGGGAATTAGTGAGCAACAAGCCTTTAGTTCTCTTTATATGTTCATGATTCTTCGTAAAATCCCATCCAACAAGCCTACATACGTGAATAGTAATGATGTTGTAGGTTTGTACTTCAGAATTAGCTTGAAGCAAATTGGGAGTCGAGTGAGAACCTAAAGCGCAAGTTGGCTATAACTAACACTGTTTAATTTTCAATGATTAAAAGACTATAATATCTAATAATTCTTGTCTTATTGAAAGTTAGAGAAAAAATTATGTGCATATTGTAACAGAGTATCTTGATTGTATTCTCAAAGAACAGAATCTTTGTTTGGAGCTGTAACAAATGTTTATACTCTATAGTTCTCAATGTCAACGGTCCACTTTAACGGAGATTGACTGTATGGAGCAGGAGCACTAGATTAAGCTTATAGATGTAAGTTGATATTCAATATTCATAGTCCATCATCATAATTAAATGAGAAGACAAAAACACCAAGTTTTTTTTTATTTGGTACAAGACAAACACACAAGTTATTGAGGAAAAATGAGAAAATAAAGAACAATCCAGTATAACATAGCCTTTTCACATATAATAAATGTGCACCACTCAATAATGGCAATCCAGCATCCTGCACTTGTGTGAAGACTCAAGAGGCTTTTTCCACCTAGTCAAAGTTATTTCCATGTTGGCTAAGTTCTTATTGCTGAACTACTTGTCAAACATTGTTAAGTAATAAATTTTTTCTCCACCTAATTAGTGACGGATTAGGCCATGGACATAAAGTTGTACGAAAAATATATTAGTGTTTGAAATGGCCACTAGAACCATATAAGAAAATGTAAGATAAGAATAAGGTTATCAGTTTAATTTCTAAGAATAATGTTTGAATAATAGCAATTAGTTGACAACTTAGAATATTGTTGGAAGGATTATATTTTAAACCAAGTCAATTAGAAACCGGTGAGGAGAGAAACTTCTCCTTTGTGGGATTGTTATATAAGCATCAACCACAATGTAGTTATAGGAAGAACTTGGAAATTTATTTATAAGAGGTATTGACATCTCAACCATCCTAATTCATTAAAACTTTTCCTATACATGCAATTTCTTCTCTTAGAAAGCAAGCCAATTTAAGAGTTATTCTTCCATAACCCCATAATAGGCCTTCAATATAGTTTTATTATTAATTTTGTTGCTCAAGCATATCCATACCCTGTACCAAAGCATAATCTCAACATATACAATGGTACAGTGATCATAATGTTTATAGTTTTTTTTTTCACTTTAATTTGAGCAAATGGGTAACGATGTTGGAACGCTCAATCAAATCAAATCTCTCTATAGTTGAAGTCTTTTGATATGATTGAGCCGTGCCAATATCAATTTCTGTTTGGTATATATTTATTTATTTATTTATTTTGCAAAATAATCTAATATCAATAGTAAGATAAATTATTACAACTTTAGTTGAAGAATGATCTCGCAATCAAATTTGAGAAATATTTATGTTGTCATGTAGTATCAGTATACTAAACCATTATCAGTATGTCTGGACTCTACTTTTTCAGACCCAAGACAATTATGCAAATAGTGGTACACTATAGAAATTTTGACCTCTATACCTTATCTCAGTTGTGGTAACTTCAGCTTCTGCAAGTCATTGTCACCCCACAGCCCCGATTACTAGACTTTCTAGTAATATCTTAACACATGTAGAGCATCAATGTTACCTCCAAAAGTGTGAAGTGTAGTAGTGGTGACAGTGTCAACAAGATAGGAGTTTAAAATTTGAACCAAATGATATTTTTTTAAACACCACACCAAAATGCACATCATCATTTAAAACATTCCAAAACATATCTATAACAAAAAAGAACAGTACGGTTTATCAGTGTCATAGCCATCAACATTGCCAACATCAACAAATTATGCTCTACTTTCAAGATGTAGTAATACATGAGAGAAAAAAAATCCAAACAAAATTCATAAGAATACAACTTCTTAAGAAAAAGAAACTGTTTGAGTATTGCTCATATGTAAGAACTTGTAATGCATTGCAGAGTAACTAAATTGTGTCCCGCATGATCCTTCCTTCCAAGTTCCAATGCCTTCTCTCCATTATCTTTCAATGACATAATTTGCTTCAAAAAAAAAAAATCTTTCAATGACATAACTACCAGCAGTATCCGGTGTATCTTTTGTATGATCCGTCTTCAACTGTCAACCACTCTTCATCTGTAAGATTCTGCAACAGCACAGATAAGCAGGCAGCATATATCACAGAATTATTTTAAAATTTTAACAATTATTCATGAATAGAAAGAAAGAAAGAAAGAAAGAAAGAAAGAAAGAAAAGAAGAAACTTACCAAAAATGATTCTTCCGGAGCAGCAACACTACAGTGAATGGTAGGTTTACCCTGAAAAGTAATTACTCTGTTGGAAATGAAATCTGCTCGACTCAAATGGGGTTCAACCACAAAATCGGTTTTCTTTGCATGATGAATATATCTCCTAATGGCTTTGACAGCAGCGGTTCCCATTTGAGGATCAAGATATGCAGTTGGCTCATCTATCAAATAGAGATCTGCAGGCTTTCCGAGACAGAGACACAACTCAACTCTCTGGCACTCTCCATATGAAAGATTGACAACTTGTTGGTCCAGTAACTGTTCGATAAGAAGTAACTGCATTACATTTGATACAAAATAGGGATCATTGTATGCATGAGTAATTCTTTGTTGCAGCAAGTGTCTAACAGTTGATCTTGACACAGGGTTAATATTGGGAGGCTTGTATGAAACATTAAATTGAGGCATTTTCATCATGTAGCCGCCTTCTACAGTGTCAGGCTTCAATAAACCAGCCTGAGTAATACAAATAAAAGAATGTGTGTATAAGTGAACAAATATATATATATATATATATATATATATATATATATATATATATATATATATATATATATATACAGAGAGAGAGAGACTGAAGAATTACACACACACACACATATACCATCAAGCGGAGAAATGTTGTCTTTCGTGTGTTGCTATACTTAGAGTGCATGACAATGATTTCAGATGAAGTAAATGTTGCACAGACGACACTGAGCTTGAAATCGCACAACACTTTGGTCATGTTTGGGTAATAGTATACCTTCCTAGTCTTGGCTGGTTGGTAGTAATCCGCATCCTCCGGTTGGAATTCTGAGATATAGTATTTAGGCATGGTCTCCTTTGGATTGGCCAATGAAGAATAATAAGCAGAAAAAAAAAGAAGAGGAAGAAGATATGAGATTTTCTTTCTTTCCTCTTTGGTTGTCTACTCCTCCATAGATTGTCACCAGAGGCAGGTTCTCCTTTGCATTTGCCATTGAAGAAGAAGAAGATCTTCTACAATTGATAATCTTCTTGTGTGATTGGTCAATAGCATCCTTCTGTTGGTTGTCTACTGTCACTAAAGACAGGCCGTTCTCCTTTGCATTCTCAGTTGAAGAAGAAGAAGAAGAAGAAGATATGAGATTTTCTTTCTTTTTTCCTTTATTTCCTGTTCTACGTTTGACAATCTTCTTGTGTGGTTGGTCAACCACATCCTTCTTTTTTTTGTCTACTCCACCATCGATTGTCTCCAATGGAGAATAATAAGAAGAAGAAGAAAAAGAAGAAGAATAAGATATGAGATTTTCTTTCTTTCCTGTTCTACATTTGACAATCTTCTTGTGCACATCCTTCTGTTCGTTCTCTACTCCACCATCGGGAGGCAGGTTCTCCTTTGCATTCGCCATTGAAGAAGAAGAAGAAGATGATGATATGAGATTTCCTTTCTTTCCTCTTCTTCTACGTTTGGCAATCTTCTTGTGTTGTTGGTCTATTGTCACCGGAGGAGGCAGGGTCGTCGAAGATATCAGGTTTCCCATAGAGGAAGAGCGCGTCAATGATCGATCAAAGCTGCGATCGAGAGTTAAACCACCGTCGTAATCTCTGGATTCGTTAGGGTTTCTGAGATGGAATCGAGGAGGCTAGGGTTTAGGGTTTAGTTTCGTTGTGCGAAGAAAGGAGATGGAATCTCTAATCAATTTGTTTTCTGAGAACAACTCGCGCGCGCACCTTCCTTTTATATTAAAAAATTTGAAGATAATAAATTATTTAATTAATTAAAATTTTTAAACATCATAGTATCTTTCTTTTAACTTATTTTGCAATAATCCCTCATCTAAATTTCAACAACAACAACTATTGGTTTAAGACATCATGTATTGTATAACTTATTGGATATAATATGTTAAGAGATGAGATGCTTTTATCGGTACCTTGAATTAATTAGGGGTGGCAAAATGGGCTTAACTTGTTGGGCCGGTCTGTTTAACTTGCAAATTTTGATAGGTTGAGTCAAAGTTTTGAACTCGATGTATTTTGTGATGCTCGCTCCATTCGGCTCGCCAAAAAAATAGGTCGGGGCGAGGCGGGGGCAGGCCGGCCCTTTTAACTCTCTTTTTATTTTTATTTTAACAGTTACAAAAAGTTCATTAAAAAAAATAAGTATCTTGATCTGATTCAATAAGAACACTTATTTAAGAAATTTAGGTTTTTTCTATTTATTCATACAAAATGATTGTTTTCGCCACCGCTCTATAAGTGACTTGATCTAATCCAACTTTAGGATGGTTTTTGCCACCCCTTTATATCATTTTTTATATTAATTATGTCGGATTTTTTAATTATGTTGCTAGATTTGTTAATAACGTATTTGTCTTATAAGTTTGAGATTCTCACAAATTTAGTTCTTTCTTAAAAAATTAAAAAAATATTAATATTAAATATAATTTTTGTAATGTAAACAGCGCAAAAAAAAAACAAACAAACAAATTGGAGGGCCGCGGGCCGGTCCGCTAACTCGCATGTCCGCCAATAAATGGGGCAGAGTTGAAATTTAGACTCGGTCTTCTAAGTTGATTTGGTTCGTCTCGTCTCATTTTTTATTAGTGGACTTAAACGAAACGAGTTTAAACAGGGCGAACATGCTCGTTTTGCCACCCCTACCTTAAACTGTCAACGACATAAACATTTGTTTTTTCTCCCAACGACATTTATAAACATTAGAATGGGTCCACATCTCTCCCTTTTTGTGCTTTGCACTCCATTTGTTATTTATTTATTTATAAAGGTAAATAAATGAATTCATAAATGTCACAGGGTACAACCAAATATTTGCCGCACTGTTTTTTTTTTTTTCCTTGCATTTTTCCTATAAACTAGTTCAAGGCATATTGCTATAGAGACCCAGTAAATCATTTCAGTTGTGAGTTGAAGTTTACCTAAGAAAGTATCTCTTTAGTTCTATGACAAATGAATGTTACTTGGCACCCTTTTCACATTATCAATGTTGTACACATTAATTGTTATTCTGTTCAAAGCATATTATAATACAGGAGAGAATAGAGATACTGGGAATTAGTGAGCAACCTTGTTGCATTTTCTCTTTATATGTTCATGATTCTTCTATAAAAACTCATCCTACAAGCCTACATACGTGAATAGTAATGATGTTGTAGCTTTGTACATCAGAATTAGCTTGAAACAACTTGGGAGTTGAGTGAGACATTCATATTATCACTTTATCAAATTTATTCTTCCTACCTGCCCATTTTCATTTTTTTAATTTAATTTCCTGATGAGAACCTAAAGCATAAGTTGGCTATAACTAACACTGTTTAATTTCCAATGATTAAGAGACTATAATAACTAATCATTCTTGTCTTATTGAAAGTTAGAGAAAAATTATGTGCATACAGAATAGAATATCTTGATTGGATTCTCAAAAAACAGAAAATCTTTGTTTGGAGTTGTAACAAATGTCTATATATAGTTCTCAATGTCAACGGTCCACTTTAACGGAGATTGACCGTATGGAGCACTAGATTAAGCTTATAGATGTTAGTTGATATTCAATACTCATAGTCCATCATCATAATTAAATGAGAAGACAAATACACACAAGTTTATTTTTGGAACAAGGCAAACATAAGTAATTGAGGAAAAATGAGAAAATATAGAACAATGCAGTCTACAATTACATTATAGCCTTTCCACATATAATAATTGTGCACCACTGAATAGTGGCAATCCAGCATCCTGCACTTGTGTCAAGACTCAAGAGGCTTTTTCCACATAGTCAAAGTTATTTCCAAGTTGGCTAAATTTTATTTGCAGAACTACTTGTCAAACATTGTTAAGTAATAAAATTTTCTCCACCTAATTAATAAGTGACGGATTAGGCCATGGACATAAAGTTGTATAAGCAATATATTAGTGTTTGAAATGGCCACTAGAACCATATAAGAAAAGGTAAGATAAGAATAAGGTTGTTTAATTTTTCAGAATAATGTTTGAACAATAGCAATTAGTTGGCAACTTGGCGGAATATTGTTGGAAGGATAATATTTTAAACCAAGTCAATTGGACCCGGTGAGGAGAGAAACTTCTCATTTGTGGGATTGTTAGTTATATAGTATAAGCATCAACCACAATGTAGTCGTAGAAGGAAATAGGAAATTTATATATAAGAGGTATTGACATCTCAACCATATTCATTCAAACTTTTCCTATATATACATACAATTTCTTCTCATAGAAAGCAAGCAAATTTAAGGGTTATTCTTCCATAACCATAGGCCTTCAATATAGTTTTATTTCAGCTATTAATTTTGTGGCTCAAACATATCTATACCCAGAAATGAAGCATTATCTCCACATATTCAATGGTATAGCGATCTTTACATTTATAGTTTGTTTTCTCCGTTTAATTTGACCAAATGAACAACGATGTTGGAACGGCTCAATCAAATCAAATCTCTCTATGGTTAGGGTCTTTTGATATGATTGAGCCGTGCCAATATCAATTTCTTGCAAAAGGATTTAATATTAAGATAAATGATTATTAGGAAAAAGAAAAAGTTGTTGTGTAATTGATATGTGCATTTTGTATATGAATATAACCACTCTAATTTAGATTCTAACTAAAAAAATTTAATCTACCTAACATGTTATAGTTCCCTAATTCCCTTATTTCTTGGTGTCAAGTCTCAAACCGAGTCTCTACTTTAAGAGTGGTCTCTCAATCAAATTTGAGATATTTTTTATATAGTCCATGATGAAATAAAAATATTTATATTGTCATATGTAGTATGAGTATGCATACTAAACCATTATTAGTATGTCTGGAATCTACTTTTCCAGACCCAAGACAATTATGCAAATAGTGGTACACTATAGCATGCAACCCCATCACTTTTTCTTTTTTTGGTGCTAACTACTTAAGACAATAGACACGTGAAAAAAACTCACACAAACACACCAATGTTTATCTTAAATGATGTTCCATTGCTTTCATGCATTAATAAAGACAAACAAATTCATAGTTCACAAATAGTAGTTTAAAATATAAATTACTGATCGATCGATCAACAAACAAATTAAGGTGACAACCTTATTATAATCAAATCCTTGAAAGTTTAATCTAATCATTAATTAATCCCATTGAAAGGGAAACAAAGGAGGAGCTTCATTATGATTCCCCTCATGAGAATGAGATTCATTAGAAGCCATGTTGTAAATTTGATCATTTGAACCCAAAACAGAATCCACAGATCCCAAAGTATGATCATGCAAAGTCAAGCCTAAAGGTTGCATAAAAGATGAGTGGTGAGTAGTATTCACCATGTGATTCAATCCATTTTCAGGATGATCATGTGTCTGTTGTGGTGGTACTGGTGATGACAGAAGAGAGAGAGCACAGGAAGTAGTATTATTGTTGCTGTCACAGAACATTTTGCATCTTTCTGAAAATGGGTTGGTCGTGTTCCTGTGAAATGTTTGATTCAAACCAGATGGAAGATGGGTTGGAACATTTGCAGCTGTTGTGTTATGGTGATCAGTACCATGTTGTATGAATGATATTTGTTTACCTTCTTTGTAGCTGGTTGTTGGAGATGTTGTTCCAAGAAAAAGGTCTTGTTGGTGGTGTTGGTTGTGGCTATGGAGCCTAACATCTCCTCCTCCACCCCAAGTAGGATTCACCAAAGCAGTGGAAGGGTATATGTGTGAACTTGAGAACGGTAGCAACTGGGTTCCTGATATAAATTAAATAGGAAAAAAATTATGCATTCAATTCACTGTATTAATAGTTTCAAACATTAATTAGAACAATACTTCGGTCGTCCCATGAGTTTAGCTCAATTGATTTGACATGTTGCATGAAAGTACTGACCAAAAAAATAAACAATATTTTGGTCATTTATGTTAAGTCTTTTGTTTGAATCTGTCAAATGTTTCCTTGTTCTTCTTCTTTGTTGAGTTAGGCGAGGGAACATTATTTGACGGACTAAAATGAAAAATTGAGGGCATAAATATAAATGTTTATGGTTTATAACTTAAGGGAGTAAACATAGAAAGAAAAACACTTATGATATCAAAGTGAAACTTAAAAAAATATATAAGAGACTAATTATGTTTTCAAAAAGTATCCACAATACTTATTAACCGTGTCCAAATGGATTTCTAATTAACACAAATAAGAGAATAAAAGGAATTTCAACCATTAATACTCTTGAAAACTTGTCTATATTTCTAATAATTAATTTGGACAATAAAAAGTAGTATATGGGTTAATAACTTATAATTGCAATTTGCAAGTAAAATCATTGTAGTACATTATACTATATGTAGGCATTCCACCTTAATTCTATTTTTAATAATAATAGAGAAATATCACACTTAGTAGTATTTTGTACTAGTATTTACTATATTTAGTAGACACATTTTCTAAAAAGAGGGTGAAAATGAAATTGTTGTAGTAATTATTAGTTGAACTTGAAACAAAGAAAAGAAACAAATTATGCTGAGAATCAGACCAATTAACTACACAGTCAAATCTTTGTTTCACATGCACCAAAAACAAGGTGTAGAAACACTATTGTGTTGTGTGCATTGTGAAGAAGAAATGTCCTAATCATGGAAGAATTATTGAAGCAAATAGAAAGACAATAGCTATGTTAGAAATGACAGTCTAGTTAGCTTGGCCTCTCTTATTCAATCAAAAGCCTTTTGTGTGTATATACTGACATTGACATAGTGACATGTTTGTTGTTTTAGTGATGACCACTAGATTCATTGTAATGAACATAGCAAATAAGTGGACCAAATAAACAAGGGATATATAGTGTGATGCTACCCAACAAGTGCATTATGTAATTGTTGTGTGTTGGTATTTGTTACTCTTTTAAGATGTTTGTACCTATGTGGGGTTCCTCAGCAATTGTCTACTCCAAATCTAGACAATTATTGGGTCCACTCAGATAATGTTAGCTACACTACAACTTTAAGCTAACCTTGGTAATTGGACAAAAAGCTACTGCTTCGACTTATAGCTTCTGCTTGTGGCTTTCTTCTCCGTCGGTTGTGTCCATCTAAACGTTTCCTACAGCTCCTCTTTCCTTCATCAAATTCCTCCAATGAATGGAACCTACACATCACAAGTTAAGGAAACATTACAATCAACCTATTAATCATGTGAAAATCATTAATAACTTAGTGCATTCAATAATATCTTTTTCACCGCATTAAATTGAGAGAATCTACTACTAAGATTTTAGATGGGGTCTCTCAAGTTAGATTTTGTTTTAAGTAAAAAAATTTGGTAGATAAAAACTTAGATTTGGGGAGGCACACTCCTATGCGGATCGAGATTCCTTGCAATAATTAATTTTACACTTTTCATTTGAATCTCGACCGCTAATTATAGATTGAAGGATTCAAATTAAAAGATAAAAAAACTACAAACAATCTCAATCACACATTTTCGATTGGACGGTCATAAACTGTTACAACGTCCGGATGTAACAGCAAAAATTCCAAATCCTCTTGTGCAAGATTGGAGGGAACCACTAGTCTAACTTAATACTTACATATATCTCACATATTTAGCGACAAAAATTTAGACTTTAACCCAAATCAAAAATAGATGTGAGTGAAAGATCAAATCATTTGTGTCAAATTCGTTGCCATTTTGTTAACTAAATTAACCAATATTTACACGTGTTTTAGTAGGAGACATTCTTGATTTTTTTTATAAAGGCAGGCAAATTTTTATTAGTAAGGAAGTATATTTTATATAGTTAGTATAGCCTTTTATCAATTGAAAGATTCCTTCTTTATTTTGTTAAGAGTTGAGCTTCAATTAATTACTCTTCGAATGAAGCCTAAATTAAGATGCTAAAAATAATACTTGTAAAATTAGCAAGAATAATGTGTATATTAAATACACATAATTTAGATTTTCACAAAAATATACAACCAAGAACAATTTCATGACAAAACATAACACATAAGCAGGACAATTAATCATTGGTCGGGCTACACTTATTTTTCTATTTCACTTAGTTTTCGGCCGAATTTCAGATTGTCAGAGTCTCTTTCTCTACCGATCTCCCCTAGGGATCGGAAGTTTAAGACCGAAATAAACACACAAGGAAAAACACAAAAAAAGAAAAATGTACCTGCTACATTGTTGGCAAAACCTTTGCTTATGTCCACCAATTGTGACTTGTGCAGTCTTGGAATGAAGTTCACAAACCTTATGGCGCCGATGATAATCTCTACAGTTACTAAGATCAGCTTGACAACCATCAACAAGACATGACACAATCTGAGTTCCATTGTTAATAGCTCTAGCTCTCTTAGATGACCCTGAACCTGAAGATGATGAAGATGTCATTTTTGAAACTCCACCAACAGCATCTTTGGACTTTGTAACCACTGATTCAGAGCTAGAATTTCCAACACGACCAAGCTTCAAGTCAACAGAAAATTCCCCTTTTGTTCTATAATCTCCAAACCTCTTTGAACCATCCATTGTTTCTATGTTGTTTAAGGTTGTTTGATCCATTTCAGTTAAATCCCATGAAGGTGCTTTCAAATTGTTCCACTCCATAACTTAAGATGCTTCTCAATTGCATGAAAAATGTAGAACAATATAAAATTAATAAGCGAAATAAACATTGATCTTTTTTAAAAACCGGAAAACCATAATTTTTTTATTAATCATAGGCACTAATGGTCATTTTAGCATGACAGGATTTAACCTCGGTCGGCACCTTAAAGTTACAAGGCTCTTACCACAGAGCTAGCATCTCAAGTGTGAATAAACATTGATCTAGACACTAACTAAAATAGGTGAACAAAACTTAACTCTATTTAATTGATTGCAGAGAAACAATATTGGATCTCAATTCAGCAATTTTTTTAAGTGAAAAAAATAATGTTGAATAAATTTAAAGACAGTAAAAAATAGGCACTTCCTATGCAAACATAATTGATATTGGCTTGTCCTTATTAAGGAAAAGAGAGTGAGAGAGAGAGAGTAGAAGAAACCTGCACCAAAGAGAGTTTGAGAAAGAAAAAAAACATGAAACATAATTAATGATAACTATAATAGAAGCCAAGTTGAGAGAGTTCCAAGGAAACTGGAAGTTACAATTAAGAATGTTACAAACATTATAGTATAGTGAAGCAACTACTATTACATGTTATAAAATATATTAAAAAAAGGTAAGAAAAATTGTAAGAAAAAAATGTAAGAAAATGAACAAATTAAATATAATTGAAAGATGAAGGAAGTGAACTTAAAGATGGAGGAGCTTAAGTCAAATAAAGGAGCTAGATATTTTTTCTCATTTCTTTAATATTTTAAATGAAATAAATAAAAAAGACAGAAAGAGAGAGGATTTGATGTTATGTTAAGAAGGAATCAACACTAACCTTACCTTATTAGGAAGATGAAATAGTGGATTTGTGAAGACAAGAGTGTGGATAATGTGTGTAATGAAAGTTGAAACAGAAACTTTGGGAGGAAAAAGAGAGAAGAAGATGAATGAAACTCAAAAAGGGTGTGTTATGTTTAACTAGTTGAACTAAATAATATATAATAATAATAATTTAGAATTTCTTTATTACTAAAAATAGAGGGTATGTGTAGCTTGAGAAAGGAAAGAAAGAAGATAATGTCATAATAAGGACAGGCTGTTGGTTGCTTTCAACTTTTAATAATAGTCAAGAAAAGACAAGTACAAAGAAAGAATGGATGCTCATGACAAAACTAAGCATATGGAATTGTGTTTCACATTTCATAGCATGTCTTCTCCTTAGGTTTTTTTTTTCCTTTCTTTCTTTTTATTGATATTTTTATACTATTTACTTGGAATTTGGAAATGGAAGCCTGCAAGTTTAGAGTGTAGCCCACCCTCCTTGGAGCCACAATGGGGAACAAAACAAAACACTTCCAATTTCAAGATGACAAATTTGTAGAAATATTTACAACTTTTATGTTTAATTATCACATTACTATATTTAATTTATTTTTTTAAATATTGAACCATAAAACAATTTCATTTTTTTTTAGTAAAAAAAAAACAAATTACTCCATCCGATAACATTTATAAGCAAAAAAAACTACTTGCACGATGTTTAAGAAATTTAGTTAAATATAGTTAATTTTCTTGATTTAATGTAAAACATAATTTTTTTTTACTAATAATGTAAAACATAGTTAAGTTTACTACATTGTCTTTTTTATGATTCAAAAAAATATTGTCTTTTTTATTCTTCTTGTAAATCACATACTTTTATAAAAGTAAAATAAATGCATTAAAAAAGGTAAAATTAAATAAGGATATATTAAGAATACTAGTATTAATTAATTTAAAAGTTGCTAACTTTTACTTATAATAGTGACCAAAATTTGAAGTGTTTTTATACTTATAAATGTGACCAGACGGAGCACGTTTTTGAGTTTAAGTGCACGTATGACATAGTAGTTGCCAAAAACACAATGACACGTCATAAATTTTGTCAAATTCAGAGTGAGTATGAAACATACATTTTTGTTCACTAAAAATTATAATTTATAATTAATAATAATAGTTAAATAATAAAGGTTTTAAAATTAAATATATTTTAAAACATGGTATTTCTATTCAATTACTAGTATTACTCCCTCCGTTTCAAAATAAGTATCGTTTGAGTTATGTACGCACTATTCATATAACATACTTTGATCATATATTTTGATTAACGTATAAAAATAAATATTAGTATATATGATGTTCAATTTATCTCGATGAATATTTTTAAAATATAAAAGAAATTAGAATTTTTATAACACATAATCAAATATATTTGTGATCAAAGATATATATTAACATACGTAAATTAGTCAATTGTGACACTTATTTTAAAATAGAAAAAATATTTATTGCTTAATCTACCTATCTAGTGGGTTAAAAAAACAGCTGATAATTTAGAGTTAAGTCAAAAAATAAATACTGTAAAATATAATTGAAGATCAATCCCAGCTGTATTGGGAACTCAAGTTCTGTGGATAATTCAATCTTCTTATTACGGTCCAGCCACTTGATTATTCTATTTAATTCAATGTTAGTAAAAGAAGAACTTATTGGACATATGTCATCGATCTCATCATTTTATAATTTTGTTTTTTACTCAAAATAGTAAGCATGTTTTTTAAACATTTCCACAGCACGTTTGAATAAATAAAGTTATACTCCTATTTTACTGTGTAATTTGGCTATTTGCTAATTCGGATTCAAGTAAAGTTTTCGTAGAAGTAAATTTTTTACTAGAGATTAGAGGGACCAATTGTCGCTTCTGTGATTTGTGAGTGGTGTATACAATTTGATATAGAGTGGCCCTTCTCTTTTTTCTATATGTGGTGTATGGTTGCTCTTTGTATATGTGCTACAGCATATTTATCAGTATCTTTTTTTTTTTTGACAAATTATCAGTATCTTTTTATAAGTACTAATGGGAATTTTGTATCATAAAATTCACAACACTCTATTCATGCTAAATATCAATAAACTTTTACGTAAAAAAAAAAAATCAATAAACTTAAAGCTTTAATGATTATTTTTAACGAACCAGTCCACTTAAAAAATCAATACGCTTATTTTTTGTGTTCTTTTTGTTACTAATAGTAAACACACAAATTAAAACAACTAAACATGATAGAGCGGATAGAAGTTTCAAACTTACTTATCGAAGTTAACACGCTATGCTCTCACTCTTCTCTTTTCGGATAGAGCGGGGCAAAAGAAGAGTGATTTAGCCCATTTTGTCACCCTAACACCTAAAGCTTATTTCAATTATATTTTCTACTATAATTTTTACTATATTATTCTATTTAATTCAATTATTCATGCTCATTATCAATAAACCTAGAGCTTTAATGATTATTTTTAACGGACCAATCCACTTAAAAATCAATACGTTTTTTTTTCTTCTTTCTTTTCATTACTAATGTAAATATGAAACAAATATCAACACATAATAAAACATATAAAAGTTTTAAAATTATTTATCTAAATTAATTTGCTCTGCTCCCGCTCTTATATTTTCAAGTAGAGGTAGAGCGGAAGCATGGCAAAAGAAGAGTGATTTAGACCATTTTATCACCCAAACACCTATCACTTTCGGCAAAGCCAATAATATGAGCGATTTAGAGAAATTGATGGAGTACTTGTTTTTGCTGCATTAAACAAAAATAGTAGTTTTGGACTGTACTAGAAGCAGAGGCAGAGGGCAAATGATGAAGCCTGCTCTGATCTGATGGTGGGCCTTTGTAGTAGACGCTGAGCATTAATTTAAAGGGCTCCAGGTAATATAATTTAGATGCCTTGCTGATTGATTTAAGCCACAACAATAATGAGATGCAATAAACACCTTCCCCCACGTGACTATTTTTACCCTATGTGTCTTAATTACTTGCGTCCTATCTGTGACTGACCCTCATCATCCATACATAATTCGTACTTAATGATTCTCAGAAACATAATTTATGGTCTCACAGCAGCAGTTGGAGGAATATCACCCAAAAATGAGTTTAGTTGGATTTGGTTTTCTTTATGTTGTCTTTAAATTACTAGTTTAGTGCATGAAGTTCATTTTTGAGTTTGTTATGAAACTTTAGTTTTAGAAGTCTCTTGTGTTTGATGATGCATTCATTATGTAGGAGAAGATTATGCAACTATATATGCAAGGAGAATATACAATTTTGAGTGTGAGATGTCATTAAACATTTGTTTGATTTGAGAGAATAAAATAGAGAAAAAATATCACATCATTATTTTTTGAGTTTATTTTAAAGTTGTAAATCACACCATTTAAAATGTCACATCATTATTTTTTGAGTCCATTTTTTTTATCCTTAAGTTTATTTACTTATTATCAATTTAGTTCTTCATATATTCTTTAAATAACTAGTAGTAGTATAATTAAAAGTGTTATGCTAACTAGTGCTTTAGGGGTTGTGACACTAGTTAAAGAAATATAGAATATATCTTTTGTGTTAAAAATAACATATTTTTCATATTTTTGAAAGATTAATTATACAATCCATAAGTCTTAGTTCAAATGATAATAAAGTTAAAATTTCTAAATCAAACGTATATGATCCCGAAGTTTGATTTTCATTCTCTCCGCTTTATGCATATGAATTTATGAAAACATTACACAAATTTTCATATAACTTTATCATCATATTTGATCATTGGCAAATTAATGCTAACTAATGTCATCACGGGTACTCCTCAGGACTCTAATAAAAGTACTAGTTATCATTTTTTCAATTAAAATTTGAGAACTTGTCAAAAAAAAATTAAAATTTGAGAAAGTTAATTATTTTTTTAAAAAAAAAAATACTTCTTCTATCTCAAAATACAAGAGAAAAAAAACACAAACATTTATCTTTTTAAAAATTTCTACTCTCTTATCTTTTTCATAATCAACAATCAATAAAAATTGTTTTTACATATTTCTATACAACATTTTTCAAAGAAAATACAAAATAATATACTTCTATAATAATTATATTTTATTTTTTTTAATAAATGTAATTTTATTTTTTCTCTTATAATATAAGATAGACGGAATATTTATAAAATGATTAAAATCATTAACCCGTGGTTAATTGGCTTTACCAAATCAAAGCTAGTTAGTGAGTTGGGAGTCAGGACTAGTCACAAACTCACAATAGGTTCTGGAGCAAGTCAATTATTGTCAATCTTATTTACATGTACGAACGGAGTTGAGTTAGCATAGCTTGCAGATTGCAGCTGAATTCATGTCCTTCAACCATATACATATGTGCACCAAATTTGTTACATAATACTCCTTCCGGTATTTATTATAAGAAAAAAAATTTGCTTTATAAATTTATAAAATAGGCGATATATCTAATTCATAATACAATCTAAACACTTAAAACATTTATTGAATTTGAAAAACAATTTTTTTTCTTATAATAAGGACCAAAGAGATAGTTATTAGAAATGAGTAATGGATCTACAACACTGCACAAGTAATGCAATGACTTCAAAATTCATTTGTTCTTTAAAACTGTGTTATTGTTTTATAAAAGATGTTATAAGTATTACTATTTGAAATATTTTTGCAATCGACATTTTTTATATATTTATTTTTAAAGAAGTTAAATTAGTCTACTTAATTTGACACTAGAGAGAATTGAATATGAGACCTCATTTTCTATATTTTTTAAAACCGACTCTAGAATGCTAATGATAAAATTCAAAATCACTTTGATGAAACAATACCCTTTTTTTTAACTTAATAAGAGATTATAAGTTTGATTCTTGTAAGAATTTTGTAGTTGACTATAATTCTACACAATTGAATTTAAAAAAAAAATTGTTTATAAATGTGACTAGAAAGAGTAATTTTTTAAGCAATGTACCATTGTTTACTAAATTTTTTTTATTTTTTTTTTGAAAAACAATGTACCATTGTTTACTAAATTTATTAACTATATAATCAGACTTTTTTTTGTTGGTACATCAGAAATATAAATTATTCTTACTAAAAATTGATTTATGGATCTCTCCCTACCCAATTTATATGTCATTCAGTTCATACCATCAAGATTTTTTTTTGTTGTTACATCAGAGAGATAAATTATTCTACCAGTAATTGATCTCTGAACCTCCACCTATTCAACTAAAATCAATTTTTTTAACTATAATTAATAAAATTATTTTTATAAATGACATTAATTTTCCTATTAAAATGAACACAAAGGGCACTTTAATGAGCATAGTTAGAACTTAGAAGCCACTCACACTCACTCAGTCTCACCCGGCCCTCTGTTTCCTCGTCGATAGAAAGCAAAAGGGCTTTCCAATTCTCTCTCAGCAGCAGTGTGGGCAAAAAGTAGAGTGCCCCCACACACACACACACACATTAGATAGATTAAAGCAATTCTTCTACCAAAGAAAAGTTATCGAAAAGTCACTGTAGCATATCAGGAATGAATCACCGTTCATGATGTGGCACTCCCTTGATGACAAACTCGTGGGACTGTGGTCCATTTTAAGAACATGGAATCAGGAGGATATTTCCACTCATAATACAGGTTAGTGTTAGTGTTACTCACACCCAACTCTTTTAAATTATTTGCATTTCCTTTTCACTCATTTTTCTTTTCTATCACACCATACCCCCATGTGACCATGTCACCACTCAGTCACCTCTAATCTAAGGGTCCGTTTGGTTAGAAGGAAAGAAAGTAAGAAAGAAGAAAAACACGCAATTCGAGGGATATATTTGAATTATAAAATTGTCCAAATACATGGATTGGTTTTCATGTTTCACTTTCTTTCCTCCCTCTTTCCCTCCAACCAAACGAGCCCTAAGTGTATGTTTGATTCAACGGTAAATTTAGAAAAATCACGGCATGTCAATGTGTTTTTGAAATACAATGTAAGAATTTCATATACACAAACAATGTTTCAGACATGTGCTGGTAATGTATTTGGATTTTATGAGTTTGAAACGCTTGATTTGTTTTTCATTGTAGCAGGACTAAAATTGATACTATGTGGTGGTGAAGATTCAAAGACGAATCGTGTTGTTTCCAGGAGCAGGAAAATTGTAACCATTCTTTCTCTATTTCCTAGGCAAGTTTACCACATCATTTCCTCTGCCAATATATTCTCCAAACCAATTACAAGTGCTAGGAATAAATAACGCCTCATTAAACATGTCAATATTCAATAGCGTCACATTTGTTTGTTTTATTTTATTTTATTTTATTTCTAGTACTAGTACTAGTGGGATATTGAGTCAAAAGCTACTTTAGACATTAGGCAATAGTTTTGGCACCTAAACTATGGACACCCTTGAAATTTAAGGTTCACATATTTTTTGTGTGGATAGGGGATAAGTGCAAAGAATATAAACATGCAGGTACCCGTACCATTCTTTCTTTAGTGTGGTTTGGTCAATGAAGAAAGGATACAATATGATAAGATGGAATAAAATTCAAGATACGCCAAGGCTATATTCTTTCAACTTGATATTCTTGATAGATAAATATTAAGATAGAGGTCCACAAATTATAACTCAACCGATATAAACCTTTGTACCTCCAGTTTGTGTGTGAGTTTCCAACAATTTTTCATTTCATCAACGCACAAAAAAAATTAAGAAAGGATTACTAGTAATCATTATTCAATAAATTAATTTAAATTTTGAATTAAATTTTCTAAATATTATAATTTCTATAACCATAAAAAAATCTTACTAATAGTAAAAAAAAGAATATTGCACAAACTAAAAGTCCAATATTGTTTGTACCAAAAAAAAAAACCAATATTGTTTTGGGTGTGAACTCATTCATATTGGGCTGGGCCAATGAAGGCCCAAATGTTATGACAAGAGAAAGCCCATTTTAGTAATAACCGCTGACTTGTTTCCACTGACAGTCACTCACCGAGATACGAATTTTCAGCGTTC
Organism: Trifolium dubium; assembly: GCA_951804385.1. Lineage (NCBI taxonomy): Eukaryota > Viridiplantae > Streptophyta > Magnoliopsida > Fabales > Fabaceae > Trifolium > Trifolium dubium. The sequence goes on from OX638071.1 coordinate 3,063,325, forward strand.
ACTGAGAATTGAATTCACCGCGACTTTCTGCTTATTTGTTCGTTTCTAACTTTTCGTTGCTTAAGTTTTTAGCATTTTCGTATTCAAATGTTAAGTTTCTGTTAACGTGGTGGAACAGGTTACGTTTAGGAATGGACGGTGACGGCGAGGAGTTGACGGCACAAGAGACCGCTTTGTATGACCGTCAGATTAGGGTTTGGGGAGCAGATGCTCAAAGAAGGTTACTCCTTTTCCATTTTAGTTCTAACCTAATTTGATTTGCTAATTTATTTGCTCATTAGTGTTTTAATTTTAGTTTTCTTTTGTGATTTCTGTGTTTTAGATTAAGCAAAGCTCATGTATTAGTCTATGGAATGAAGGGAACAATTGCTGAGGTAACCCTTTATGGTACCTTAATTTGACTTTGACCCACGAAATTAAAGTGTAAAAATGTTTTTTTTTTTTTTTTTTTTTTTGTGTTTTATGCACTTTTATTTCTCATGATTTTCAAATAATGTTTAAGGGGTTTGGTTTTGTTGTTGTTGTTGTTGTTGTTGTTGTTGTTGTTCAGTTTTGCAAAAATATCGTTCTGGCCGGAGTAGGTAGTCTGACCTTAATTGATGATCGACTGGTCACTGAGGAAGCACTTTCCGTGAACTTTCTCATTCCTCCTGATGAGAATGTGTATAGTGGAAAGACCATTGCTCAGCTTTGTTGTGATTCACTTAAAGACTTCAATCCTATGGTTCGTGTTTTCGTGGAAAAAGGTTCTTACTAATCCTGGCTCTTAATTTATTTTCTTCGTCTGCATTGTTTTTTTCTTTTGGTTTATACCTTTCTGTTTGTTGGTTTTGGCTTCAGGTGATTTGTCAAGTTTTGATGTAGAATTCTTCAGCAAATTCGATGTTGTTGTTGTCAGTTGTTCCTCACGTTCAGCCAAAGTACTAAACAAACTTCTTTATATTACCCATGTCCTTTACTATATGGATTTACGATATTATAAACGTTCTTCTAACATTTTATTATTTTGCTGTAGAAACTAGCCAATGACAAATGCCGGAAAGCATCAAAACGTGTAGCATTTTATACTGTTGACTGCAGGGATTCTTGTGGTGAAATTTTCGTTGATCTGCAGGACTATAAATATTCTAAGGTATCACTCTTGTGGATTTAATTTATCAGCTGTTGTGACTTTTACCAATGGAAAACTATACATGTTGAGTATGTATGTTCAATTTAAATGGGTCTCAACTCTCAATTGATCTCTTGTTACTACTTATACAATAACTAATAGTTGGGATAGTGTTTCAATAGATACCTTAAATTTATCTTCTATTTATGACAATTAAGAATTTTTGAATATATTAAAATCATCATTGGTTGTAGGAGTTTTTCCTTGTAATTAGTGATAGAGGTCACGGTGGCAGAGTTTTAGGATAAAATCATTTAAAACAGGAAACCTAGTGAAAGCGAAGGTTGGGTTCGATGAAATGTTAAATCCCTGTATTCTTAACATTGCTTATAGTTGTGGATGATTGTAATTTGTTGGATATTTGATAATTTTGGTGTGTTAATAATTTTCTGAACCTTGTGTGTTTTGCCCCTTTCTTTAGCAAATTGGTTTTGCTTCGTCCTATGTTCTGGATGATAAATATCAGTGGATACTGTACTTGCTTCTACAACAATCACTAATTTTGTTCTAATGCTTCATCTTTCCTTGGCAGAGAAAAATGGAGGAAACTGTTGAATGCCACCTAAAGTATCCAAGTTTTGAGGTATATTGGTCTTAATGCATTATTGCTGCATTTCTTTATTATTTGTTGAAAATTCATCAAAGTCTCTTAAAATAGTAGTATTTAATATTTTACTTAGGCTCTTGATGATTTGTAACGCAACCCTCAAGGCCTTGAATGTGTTTCGAATGATATTTTACTTAGGCTCTTGATGATTTGCAACGCAACCCTCTTGATGATTTGGCCTGAAGGTTATTTGTTGCACCTGATAACCTTAATGGCACACCCACCATTCATTTACTTACAGTTGATGCCTATGGGGCTACATTGAATTAATAATTGTATATGCGCTGATCTTAAAATGATAATATAGAAGTTGTTAAGAATCAGCATCCTGTACGAATTATAGTTGTGTCGTGTTGTACATTCGATTTTCACACAGGTTTCAAAATTACCGAATTTTGTTGGTTCTGCATAAAGAAAAATTGCATTTATGAAATTCAAATTGAAGATTTGTGATTACTGATTAGGGTTATTATGCTTGCTTGTGTCTTGATCTTCTATGTCATGTATCGTTTATTTTACTTTACAATGAATTGTGTATAGTTATGAGCTGCATATTCATAGGTATGCCTGTTTCTATTTTGCTGCAGGATGCTTTGTCTGTACCTTGGAGGGCACTTCATAGGAGAATGTCAAAGCTGTACTTTGCAATGAGAGGTTCGATAAGCTATGCAGTTTTTTCTTTTATTGTAAATAAAATACATTGAATATGTAGAAAGATTCAAATCAATTAAGAAATGGATCATTTAGATGATGGTTTCTGCATAAGTGGTCCAATTGATTAGGTCTTTCAACTACATTAAACGAGAAGTGAGAGAGGTGGAGAGAAAGGGTATTCATTGGTAACTACTGAATGTGTTGAGTTGAAATAGATTTAAGAACTGAACTAATGGTAATTGGTTTGTATTGGATTTGAAGTGAACCAATATTTCAACCCAATATCATCCAATTTAACTGATTCAGTTTGGACTTATCGGATTATTGTGTTTATCAAGTCAGATCAAACATACCTAATGGAACAAACGCTTATGTTCTGCCTGAAGTTAATGATTGAAATTACATGATAGTTCTTTTAATATTCAAATACTCCAAGTTACAATCAATTGCATCATTTCATATGCTGCAGTAATAGAGAAGTTTGAAGAAGCCGAAGGACGTAGTGCGGGAGGAGTTTCAGATGCAGATCTTTCTAATGTTCTCAAGCTGAAAAAGGAGCTTTGTACTGCACAAGTAAGCTTATTGGAATTGGTTATTTATGTTTGTAAAGTTAACTACATTATTCATCTGATCCTTCTGTTTACGTTACAGTCTCTCAATGAATCTCATGTGCCTGATACTCTTCTAGAAAGACTGGTAGCAGATACAACAGAATTTCCTCCTGTTTGTGCTGTCATTGGGGGTATCCTTGGACAGGTATTTTATCAGCTAACATCGTTTTCAAGATAAGATGTCTTTGCAATATTAACTGACCATATTTACCATTGTAACATCACAGGAGGTTATCAAAGCAATTTCTGGGAAAGGGGACCCCATAAAAAACTTTTTCTATTTTGATGCTTCTGATGGAAAGGGTGTTATAGAAGACATATCTGATTCAAATACTGGAAAGTAACATCTCTGTGACAGTTAACAGTTTTTCTTCAGAAAGAGTAATTGGCAATCTTGATTGTGAATATGGAAAACCTTTGCATATTGCCGTATTAACTGCTCATTTATAGTTTTGTAGTTCCTTATTTATTTAGACTGCTGGCAATTTAGGGTTAGAATTGTCTCCTAAATGTAGACACCCAAGTGTATGTATGCTGAACATCATAGCTGTCTGTGAAGTTACAAATCTTCATGATGGTTTGGAAAGAAGCTTGTTAAGTTTATGTTCTGGGTTCTCCAGTTGGTAATTGAACTAATATAATTATGCCTTTTGTGATAGTTGAGTTGGTTGCATGTTTATTAGGACCTATCCTCCTAAAAATACAGTTATACGAATGCTATTTAGCAATTAGCCTCTTACCTTTGCTAATTGATATATTATACATAAGAGCGGTAGACAGTAGCATAGTATTTTCTCAATAAAAAACAAACAATTATGGGATTCAAATAGCTAATTTGAAACATTATTACGTTTAGCTAGTTCTTACATTTTATATTCAGAACCTAAATGGGAATATATACTGAAGTGATACTTATAAATGGAAATTTACTATCAGTCAGACATTACATTGCAGTTACATTATATAGTTGATTGCTTGAAATAAAGTTTCTCAAGATCTGGTCGAAGCTTTCGGATGACTTTTCAACAGGATGAGTATGCATTCCCTGGTAAGTTGTTTCCACTATTTGCTCATCTCTGGAATGCCTTTGGATTTGTTTCTTTACATTGCAGCCGCGATAAGTGCATTTGTAATAACTCCTGAAAGTAATAAGATAAAATTGGAATGAAAATCTAACCAGGTAAGGACACTGTACTAATTGGTAAATAAAATTTTATCAATCTAAGTACTATAACAAGGAAGAAGAGGGAAAAAAATTACAAAATTGTTCCTCTGTTTGACTTCAAAATTACGAAGTTATCTTTGGTGTCTATATTGTGTCAAAAAAATTGTTTGTTTATCGTTTATGGTACTAAAATGCACCACAATGCAGCCATAGCATGCTAATATTACTCCTAGTTCTTAATCTTAAAAAATGTAAAATTAAAGTTTAAATTAATAATGGCAATAGATATAACATAGCTTTTACACTTCAAATATGCAATCAAAACAAAATTATCATAAAATGAGACAAACCTAGGAAATTTGTTGTTTTTCACCGCCTTTTCTCCATACTTTCTCCATCGGAACCCATCATCTAGTATATCAATCTGACTCCTTGTTTGAAATACATATTTGTGTTTCATTATTTCTTTGCCTCCTTTCTGCCTTGATGTCTCCTTCCTCATAGTGTTTAGATGTTCTGCCTTTTTAACATGAATATTAGAGGCATTACCGGGTTTAGCATCAATAGGAGAAGCTTCTTGTGAAGATGAGATAGGGAACATCACTTCATGTCTCTCCATTGGTTTAGAAGTAATAAAAAAAGTAGCGCATGAGGACTATAGCATATAAGTCATGCATGTGTTACATATTATAATGGGAAAAAATGACTAAGGAGTAAGGGTGCATGCATTTTCTAAGGAGGCGAAACATGAGGGCTGCAAGATGGTCAACAATCAACACACGTGGTCAAAATCAAATTTATCTGACTATAGATAAAAGGATTCATGAAATGAAGTACACATGAGATTGATATGTATCACGATTATGTCGTATAAGATGGATCAATTTCAAGGTGCCGTGAATAACAAGGAATCAAATAAACTATACATGCTATTTTAAATAAATAAATAAACTACGTGCAACCATAATATTTCCAACTTCACTTGATTTTTTTATCTCTTGTAACCAAAAAAAAAAAAATTCCAACTTTATATGTCAAATTTTATTTTTTTAAAAAAATCTTTATATTAAATGTAGAAAACTTACAGACTTTTCTATTGTAATTTGTAACCCATATAAATTTTAATGAATTTCAAATAAAAGTTGAGCATGGTACAGAAGACTGGGTCAATTATAGGATATCCAAGTTTATTGAATTTAATGTCCTATGTGTTTTTTATTCCATTTTGCACATTGATTTCGTTTTTTATTCTGAAAAAAGACGTGACAATTTTGACAACAGGAAAAAACGTGCTGCATATATTCTATGACCAATACTATAATTTAATGACAAATATGATATATGACACACACAACATGGAGGTTGCTTCGTGATGGCTGTTAAGGAAATGCAGCGGACATATGAAATAGGTCATAAGACTCTCGTAAATAAGGACCAACTATAGAAAGCGCCCGTGAAACTTATTTTAGTTAAAAATACTTATAGCATATGTGTACTTTTTTTTAATAACAAAGAGTACAGTGATACAAGGTGACAATTAAGACATTTAATTATGTTAGCGGCTTGGCGCTTCAAAAAATATAAATAAAGATGTACTATAATATCATATACTTTCTCTGTTCATTTTTATTTGTCATTTTAAAAAAAATTAAATTATTTGTCGTTTTAACAATTTAATGTTATATTTAGTCTATTATACTCTCTTTTCTAATTTTTTTTATTGACTACATTTATTTAATCTTTTCATTGTATTTATTTTTTTACTAAACTTATTCATATAATCTTTTTATTTTTGTTTTGCTTCTATTTTTTGGACAAGAAAGTGTGTGCAAAAAATAAAAATTTATTAGGAAATTAAAATTAGAGTATAGTATATTCTAAATAAAAGACATAATAGAAAGATAAGGTGCAAAAATACACTTTTATAATTTAATATTTTTTTTATAAAAGGACAAAATAAAATAAAAACAAAAGAATAAATTTAAATAATAATATATCACATTTTATTCTCTTATATATAAATTACATGAGAGGATTTGATCCCTATATTATATTTTAAGCTGCTCAAGTTCATCATTTAAAAAAAAAAAAGCTGCCCATTGTCATCTATGTGTGCATGATTGGGTAAGTCATAAGTGAGCAGTGAGCACATTTTTTTGTCCATCAACATTTTATTCCATGGATGGGCTCCACAACGCACCATCTCATGCATCTCCCATAAACAAAGAACAAGAAAATGAAATAATTTCACCACGATATGTTATACCTTTTCTCTAACAATGAGCGATATTTCTGCCTTTAAACATATCATGCATGTTGTGTCAAAAAATAAAAAAGTAGCATGAACACGTATCTATAATTATTTTTTTTGGTCAGGCATGTATCTGTAATCTATAGTTTTAAATATATTAACATGTTATAGTAGACCAATTAAATTTATAATTCTGTCAAAAAAATTTGTAGTTTAATATTTGTTCTATGAAAATACAAAATGAAAAGGATAATATTCTGTATAAAGTAATATTTTCATACTTTATTTTAACGAAATTTTTTCATAGTTATTTTAGAAAGAGGTTTAATATCTACATGAAATGAAATGCATACATAAAATACTACCGCATGACGGAGTTAAGATTATTTTTTGAAGAGGGTCATATTTTTTTTTTCACTTAAATTCTATTAATTTTAAGATGAAAATTGAAAACTAAAATTTTGATAATATAAATAGAAAACCTGCGCTAGATTTTTTTGTTAAAAATAGAGTTAAAAGGAAAAATTATAGGCCACATGAATTGGACCAACGTCAAACTCGCAACAGGAGCACTTCACAGTCGCAATACAATTGATGAATTGTATGTAACACACGGTATATATTAGTATTAAGTAAAAATATATATTTATATCTAATGTCTACTCAAAGGTGTTTAAGCTTAACAATTAAGTATCTAGTAGTATTATAAAGATCGAAAGATTGATTTGATGGGTCAGCTGAAATGTTTTAACGAGCCATACCTATGACCTATCCCACTTTGTTTCCAGTTTCCTATTTCACCAACAGCTACGTACTTTGGTTGGCTCATGCATAGCTTTTTGTAGAACTACAACAAATTCAATTACTACTAGTATTATTTTAGACATTTTATATTTAGTATACATTGGCATAATACTACTTACGGTTACAGGCCTGCAAGTTAATTGGTCACTGGGCCCAACATTTAGGCCCATATTTCGGCAAATCTCTCTATTCTGTTAGTTGGTCTCTCTTCGACAAGTCATATGAAAATGTTCCACAATTTGTCCATTTGACCATTTTAATAAGTTTTGTGGTGATAAAATTAAATTAAAATTATGATATGATAGGACTTAGCAAGGGACACCAACACCATTGTTTCTGTTGACCGTAACCCTTCATATTATAAAGTTCATGTTCATGTATTAGGACATTGAGCTTCCACGCCAATAAATAGCTGCTGTTGTAGTATTAAATAAATAAATAAATTTTTTGCCGTGTGTCAATATTTTATCAAAAAAAAATTAGGCTTGTTATTAGACAAGTCATTGATCATTAATTGCATTTTAAAAAATAAAGTCATTGATCACTAACCACGGGTTGAAGTAACAAGGTGCAAGTGTATTACTAGGTTTTTCTTTCTTTCGGTTAATTAGACAGTCCATTATTTGTTGTGACATGTGCATTTTTATGATGTGATATAATATCAGACAAAACAAACATGAAGAGGGTCAATACCTTGTAGATTTGCTGGTATATTGAGAGAGATGGCCTCGTTGAAGTGTTTCCTTGAGGACCCTGCAAGGTATTAGTATTACAATACCACATGGAATCAGTTTCAAAGGAATACATGATTAATGATTAATTTGCCTAAACTCGTAGCACAATTATTTAACATGTTAATTATGGAGTTGAATGTTGTTCCTTGCCGGAATTGTGCGCCAAATTAATAAATTAACGTTGAGCAATACACAATTGAAAAATATTTAATATGTTATTGAGATTTATCAATATTAACGGTATTCATAAATTGTTAATCTTTGTGAGTCTTAACAAATATCAAATGATTTTTAATTTTTTTTAAATTTGATATGAATGATCAAGATGATATAAACTTTCTATTCATCGGTGAATTTTGTAAAATTCGTATTCATTATAACAATATCATTGACTTGTATATCATGCACCATATGCACCATTTGTACATATTACAATGCTTATAAAGATCGAACCAGTTTGATAGAGACTTGTCCACCAAACATACTTATCCTATAGAGATTGTTTCCTAAAAACTATCCTCCACCTTTAGGGGTTAGATAGGTGATAGATTATACGTTGAATTGTACTTGAACAAAATTTTGATAAAAATTAATTATATTACTTTATAAACTAACTAACACAAATTGTTTATCTACGTATACAACATTTCAATTGTAGGACAAATTTATAAAAGTCATGTTGCACTAGCGCATGCATATGATATGTTATTTTCCCAACAATTATTTCTTATATACAGTGATTTGTATATGGATTATGAATCAGAACCAACAATGTTGTTTCTTCCATGTCCATACAATTCATCTTCCTGTCCCTTATCCCTTCCATCATCCACTTGAAGCCACTTTTTGATCACATCATGGGTTTTCATCGTCCTATGTTTGTCCCTCCAGTCAACTTTTTATTTCCCATCATTTTTTTAAATCTAACATATATGTACCTCTTTTGTCATGTTTTATTTGGAATTTGTCATAATTTATTGTGTCAGATAAGGAGAACTATATCTAGTTACGGAGTAATTTTATTTTTGAGTCGAAATTAGTTGATTTTTTAACAGATATCCAAAAATATATTTTTTGAATCTTATATTGATCAGATAAAAGTATTTAACATGATATTTAAATCATAGTGCTCTCCCACTTAATTGACTAATTATTTGAGTTGAACACTCCTCATCATATGGTTAAATCATACCAATGTGTTCAACATTCTTGTTTTCTTTGAGTACTTAGTCTTTAAAAAAGTTACTAGTACAATTTTGAGGAAGCATTATTTCTAGCTAGATTCTCCAATTATACACTACTTTTTCTGAAAATTTTACACTAATTAACTAAGTAGCAAAAAATTTCATTAGTATGATACGGTACTTGATGCGTGGTAACATATACAGGAGAAATTAATAAAATGCAATAGACAACACAAGAACTAAATAGTACTTTTTTGTTTGTCAGCAAAACTATCGTTCTCTATTTAGTAATAATGATGTTGAGGGCTTTCAATATATACCCTGTTATGTTAGGTAGATCAACCTAAAACAATTTATCTCTTAATTTCCATATAATTAATGAGCAACACTTTTATCATTGGTGTGGTGAAAAAAAAAATAAGACATTCACCAACAAATCCTTTGCACTAAATAAAATGCTCTCAACTATAAGAAAAAAAAATAGTAATATTGATAATTCAAAGATTTTTTCCTTTCATGTATAGGATTATTTTTCTAACTATCCTACCGTTGATCTGATATTAATTAAATGATGAATTTTATATGTACAAATGAATCATTAAGTAGACAACAAAAATAAATCATTAAGTAGTAGTATTCTGAATCAGTGAACTAGCATGTGATTACTGGAATCATGTTTTGTTTGGGGTTGGTGATAAGTGTATACTGAAGCACATCACATGCAGCATAACCCCTCAACACTGCAACTTAGTGTTCCTAGCTATGTTACCAAATACGAATACAAAGTATTGACAAGCCATGTCTCCATCTCTAGTAGGACCCTCAATTTGTGATATATGACCTTTAATCCATGAAAAGGATTTGGTAAAACTTTTTTGATATAATTTTTTTGACTTTTTTTTTTCTTCACTAGTAATGTGAGACTTACATTGCAATCAACCTTAATATAAAGTTCATAAACTCGTTATCCAGAACATGATCACATCTCATATAACAAGAACATCCGAGCAAGAATTCACCTCGCAGAATGAATAACACACTTTGATTTTTCAATCTAATGCAAGCAATTTACGAATATATTTGACAATGTATCAAATTACCAAAGTGATTCTTGTAATTATTCCAAGACTCAAATCATTATAAGGATAAGGGGTAGCATATAGCTAATGAGATAGAAGTTATAATGTACCTTCACTAAGTTTGAGTGTTTTTTTGGTTACAGGAGATAAAAATTAAAAATGAAACAAAGGGCAAGAGAGAGATAATTTAGTAGGAGGCGTGTTTAATACTAGAAGGAGCGAATTTGAGGAATCTCCCAACTTAGTCAAACAATCTGCACACGTGTTCCCCTCTCGAAAGGTGTGGTTAATCATCACATTCTAATCTCTACTTACAAATTGTTGAATGCGCTCAATCTCATTCACAAATTTATGATGAGGAGAAACACCTTCTGTAATTAAATAACATCTTACAGGGAGTCAAAGTAGCAAGTTATTAGTTATATTCTTATAACCGTTTGTCCAACACAAGTCGAGACCATGGAGTATTGTCATGATTTCTACCATCGACACACTTGGTTGTGAAACAACCCCATAAAAACCTTTGAGGAATGTGTCAGTAGCATTATGTATAAGACCACCAAAACCTACTGCTTGGAGCGAGTTCAAGAGGCTCTCATCCACATTAAGACATATAGTTCCCTCACACGGACGAGACCAAGCTACAAAGCGAGAAGTAGTCAGCCGAGAGGAGTTCATCACAAGCTGAGTATCAAACGCAGTCGAACAGAAGGACAACATCGACTGAGCCTTATCAACAATATCCCACACCGCTTTTCTTTTATTATTAAATGTGAATTCATTCCGCAAGCACCAAGTCATCCACATAATAATAAAACTAACAGCCCCATGAGTCACACTAACATTTCTACACCAGTCAAATAGATCGACATATTCATTTAACGGATTGATATGCTGCAAACCTAAAGCTCGCCAAATACAAAATGTCTCCGCACAATTAAATAAGCATATTGAGAGGATGAGAGGACTTCTAAAATGTTGTCATATTTAATCCTCTCAATAAAATTAATATAGATGAAATATACATTAAAATTTCTAATCTATCTAGTATATTTAGTTTTTTTTTTTTACTATTGTCTTATTTTGCTTAATATATGTAACGGTGAGGTAAGTGTGCGTGTACACATTACGTGTTCTATTCCATGTGTCTTAAGCAAGAACCTCCTCCGTTGCACGTGCCTCTTAATGTTTGCCACGTCATGTTGATGATGATAGAATGAGTGGCTTAAAAAGCATATGGTCCAACAAAAATAATATTAAAATATAAAAACAAATTGATTCAAATATTTAATCTAAATTTATTTATCGATTTTTGTATTGTTTTATTTTCTTTTCACTCAATCAAATGAACTCTTAAAATTGATGATTCAAAATTTAACTGCATTGTGTTAAAAAAAGTTTAACCGCATATTTAGTTTTACAGGAAAAATAGTTTGTAATGATTAATTTTCGTTAAAAAATTTGTAGATAAACAAGATGAATTCTCCTTTCTGAATCAAATTTTTTTTATATACGTGAGTAAAAATTCAAACTTCTGACTATCTACTCAAGAAGCTCGAAACATTTACCACTTAAATCAATTCTTTCGCTTTTTAAATTTAGAACCATTAGTATATAGCAATAAGATAGACAAATATGTATCAATATATATTGATAAAATGTAAAAATTATTAAGTCCTATTTGTTTTTAACTGAAGTTTAAACTTCATCTCCGCTACTTAGAATATCTCTAATAAAGATATCAAAGAGTTTCATAAGTATTTTATTATTTTTTATTATTGGAGTTTCATGACGTGGTATAGAAGATATCAAAATTGATGATACGGTACCTTATTTAAGGTACCGTATCACCAATTAATATAACTTTTTTTGTATATCATATTAAATAAAATTGAAATTTTGTTATTAATGTTTGATACCCAAAATGATATCATTATCGGAAAAAAATACATATAAATTGCATAAATATTATATGACATTGTAAATACCACCTTATAATAATGTATGATACTCAAAGTTTTATCATCGTTTGAGATACATATAAACTTTTAAATTGAACATTACAATATCTACTTACATTGTCAAATACTGATATTATAACAGATATAAAAATCCATGATATATCATAATTTGATATTAATTTGTATTTAAAAAATTTATATTTTAAATTAATTTTATCTATATAAAATTATAAACCGTAGCAGCAATATAAATTAGGTATAAAAGAATTTACTAAATTTTAATTACTATTGTGATTTTACTTGCATGTGGGAATTTTTGTGGCTAAAAAAAAATATGGAGAAAAAAAAAAACCCCTCACAACAGAACACACACCACCCTTCATAGTTCATACATAAAAAACACCGAAATTTTAAGGCAAAAAAAGAAGCCGCAGAACATTGTTTTTCGCCGCAGAGTCTCTCTCTCTCTCTCTCTCTCTAATCTCATCAGCAACTTCAAACCTTTGAGTCAGTCAGTCACACTAAACCAATGGGAGAGGTTTAGTTTCTTCCATAACCATAACTATACTATACTATACTATGCTTTTTCTTTCTTATTCTCATACTATCATTTTTATAATATTTTCTTGGATTCTGATTTTGTTTCATTTGATTAGGAAGAAAAGAAACCAGAGGAAACCAAAGTAGAAGAGAAAAAACCAGAGGAACCAAAGAAAGAAGAAGAGAAAAAAGAAGCTGACAAACCCACCGAAGAGAAAAAACCGGAGGAATCTAAAGAACCAACTCCGCCACCTGAAATCGTGCTTAAAGTTTTCATGCATTGTGAAGGTTGTGCTCGCAAAGTTCGTCGTTCACTCAAAGGATTTCCAGGTAAATATTATTCTTACTTTTTTGTTTACCATTTTTTTCTTCTTCTAAATAATTAACTGTTTTTGGTTTATGAATATGGTTTTCAGGGGTTGAAGATGTAGTTACTGATTGCAAATCTCACAAGGTTGTTGTTAAAGGAGAAAAAGCGGATCCATTGAAGGTTCTAGAAAGAGTACAGAGGAAGAGTCATAGACAAGTTGAACTTCTTTCTCCGATCCCAAAACCACCTTCAGAAGAAGAGAAAAAAACTGAAGAGAAAGAAAAGCCTAAACCAGAAGAAGTGAAGAAAGAAGAGGTTCTTTAAGTTTCAAATCTTCATTTGTTTTTTCTCTGAATCTGTGGTGGATCAGTTTGTAATTTTTTTTATTTATATATTTTTTTATTATGCAGCCTAAGATTAGCACAGTGATTCTGAAAGTTCACATGCATTGTGAAGCTTGTTCACAAGAAATCAAGAGACGCATTGAGAGAATCAAAGGTATGTTATAATTTATATGTTCTGTTTTTTCAATTCAGATTTGAACTTTTTATTTCATTCACTTGGTTCAATTCTCAGGTCCCATCCATTCAGGAATTTGTCAGTTATATTCTTCATTATACAATTCAATTTAATTTAACATGTCAAAATCATCTTTACACTACATGATTCTCTTATAAAAAAATACTCCACTTATTATTATTATATAAAATACTCAACTTAATCAAATATTTGAATGTGGTCCTGCAATGTGTAACTTCAATTAAGTTAATCAATCTCATTTTAAAACAAAAACTTTATATTATTAATATTAATTAATATTATCATTATGCAGGAGTGGAATCAGCAGAACCGGATCTGAAGAACTCACTAGTGACAGTGAAAGGAGTACTTGAAACTGATAAACTAGTAGAATATGTTTACAAGAGAACCGGAAAACAAGCAGTGATAGTGAAACAAGAGGAAGAGAAAAAAGAGGAAGCAAAAGAAACAAAAGAAGAAGAGAAAAAAACTGAGGCAAATGAAAAAGAACAGAAACAAAGTGGTGAAGGAGATGCAAAGAAAGAAGGTGCTGCAGAGGGAGATGGAAAATCAGGTGATGCTGAAGGAGGTGCTGCAGAAGAAACTAAGGTGCTGGAAATGAAGAAAAATGAATATTATTATAATCCAGCAAGATATGGAATGGAGTTTTATGCTTATCCTGGACCAGCTTACCCTCCTCCAGCTTATCCTCCTACAGCTTACCCTCCTCAGATTTTCAGTGATGAAAATCCAAATGCTTGTTCTGTAATGTAAAAAAATTGGGAAGGGTAAGGGTAATATTGGAATTATGAAAGATAATGAGTAAAATCTGGGTGATGGGTATATCCTGGGTAAGATGTGCCCTCTGAACTTTTCCCTGCAGTAGAAAAGTGTAATCTACAGATGAATGAACTGTAGAATTTTGTAACGCTTGTACTTTTTTTTTCTTTTAAAAAAAAATTAATTGTTATATATGGAAAATATAAATAATTAAAGTTTTTCTTATTTTTAGTTCTAATTGCAGTTTTTCATTTAATGCTTTTTTCAGATTTTCAGTTTCAAATTTTCGATGTTACGTTCGTTGTTTGTGTTGATCCTTTTTAAGGGAAAAAAACATTTTTATATTTTATATTTCCATGTTGTCCGTGACTATGTTGGGAGAAGTTGGTGTTTGCGTACTGTTTCCACAAGTGGGTTATTTATAGCTGACAACTAACAAGCGTTTATGGCTTTGGTTCGTGTGTAAGAAGGAAAAGAAAATTTAGCTATTACAAAAAAAATAAAAAATTTAGCTGAAATATATAAAATAAAACTGTTTTAAAGGATGGTACTGCATTGAGTCCATATTTTTTTTAGGTTTAAATATATATTTGGTCCCTGTATGTACACCAATTTTTCGTTTTAATCCCTGTATCGAAAATTTTGACAAAATAGTTCCTGTATCGCACTTTTTTTTTTTGACGTTGGTCCCTGCCGTTCAATTTCATCCAAGTGGCAAACATTTTGCCACCTGGACCCTGCCACATGGCCAAAAAATGTTGCTGACTGGATTAGAGGGACCAAAACCAAAAAATTGAACTGAATGCAGGGACCAAAACCAAAAAATTGAACCGAATGCTAGAGGGACTAAAATCAAAAAATTAAACTAATTGCAAAATGACTCATTTAAACTCTAAATCCTTAAATTGAAATTTGTTTCTCTACTCTTCTCTTCTCATCAACCTTTCAACAGAGAGACTCATTGCTAAAATAGATTATCCTGATGATTTCCCTTTCAACGATCCCGATCAATAACTACCCAACCGTGGTGGTTTTCTCGACGCGCTTTCTGATCATGTTGTCAACATTCGCAATGCCTCTCGTAATTTCATCAAAAAACTCATCCAAATGGGGTGCAATGATCGACGCAAAATTATTTTTGCCATGAAAGTTGGTTTATGAGAAGAGAAGAGTGGAGAAACAAATTTCAATTTAAGGATTTAGAATTGAAATAGGTCATTTTGCAATTAGTTTAATTTTTTGGTTTTAGTCCCTCTAGCATTCAGTTCAATTTTTTGGTTTTAGTCCCTGCATTCAGTTCAATGTTTTGGTTTTGGTCCCTTTAACATTCCACGTGGCAGGGTCCAGGTGGCAAAACGTTTGCCACTTGGATGAAATTGGACGGCAGGGACCAACGTCAAAAAAAAAAAGTGCGATACAGGAACTATTTTGTCAAAATTTTTGATACAGGGACTAAAACGAAAAATTGGTGCACACACAGGGACCAAATATATGTTTAAGCCTTTTTTTTATATTGAAAAAATAAATTAATTCTGTCAAAAATTGATTACTAAATTATTTCATACTCAACTCATATTTCTCAAACTCTTACTACTTGAGTTATATATTTATAATAAACAAATTTGTAAAAAAATATCACAAATTTGTAGTTATATTTACATATTAAAATTACTATTTTTTTGTCGGTACAAACACAATTAATTCATTTCATTCGTAACTACGGTAATAATACAAAACAACATCACAAATTTGAAAAATAACATGCAACAACGATGTTATTTCTTTGTTTTTAAATAAAATTGAAATAATATAGAGAAGATTAGCATGACACCTGCTTAAAAATGACAAAATTTAACAATAAACTACAAGAAAGTTTTATATAAGTTCCAATACAGCTAAAAATTCAATATTTCTTGGAAGTGTTAACATTTTTTTTTCTTCAGATACCTCTACTTCAACCAACATAACAAGAATTCCACATTTTCAATTTAACAATTTCAATTGATGTAGTCCGTCAAAAAAAATTCAATTGATGTAGATTTACGGATAACCTTTTCATGTTTGATGGCTCATAATATTTGGAAGAGCAACTTCGAAATTAAAAAAATAAACCTAAATTTCAATGTTGACTTACATCTTACGGAGATAACAATTCTCTAATTCACTATTATTAAATTTTTTTAAGAGAGTTCAGAAATTCTAGTTTAATTAATAGGAAATACCAAAAATTATTAAGGCGATCATCCATGATCAGATTCAGAGTTCAATCACACTATTTTATATGCTTGAATTTTTAATGATTTATTATTTCATCTTACATTTTTTTATAAGAGATGCAAAAGAGTCACGACAAAAATTAACTTAAAAGTTTATAAAGAATAAATTCTAATTAATTTATATCATTTCCTTGTCTTTCAAGTTTCAACCTAAAAAAAAATCACTCAAACTTAAACCTTATCACACTCTTGGTGTTCTCTCCTTTTGTTATCTCTTTACTTACTACCTTTGGTATACACACCACTAGAATTTTATGTTTTTCACAAACAAACCACCTCACAAAAATTACAGAAACAAACACAGCAAACATTGTGGTTGAACCACATTGCAGCTACGACAAGCACGCGGGAATTAGGACAAACTCCACAAAATAGCATTTTAGCAAAGTTAATTGGAAAATGTTAAACAATGTCCCCGTTAAAAAATAACTTTTTTTTAAGTCCACCTAAATTGATACAGAAGAGAAATGAATCTGAGATTTTGAAAAAATCATACTTTCAGGTCTCAAACTAACATCACGGACCAACTTAAATAGGTTAATTAAAAAATTAAATAGACAAATAAATATAAAAAAAATTACTAGTACTACAACATAACATAATTGATTGATTTTCAGTACCGCGCCCAACCATATGACAGTAGAGTTACTATATCGTGCGTTTCTTTCACCATCCATCCCGTCCCGTTTGATGATGGCATGTATGTAATGACAAATGGTTACTATGCTATGCTTTATTGACAACGACAGCAATGGTTTTTGGAGACGAGTATTGTACGTACGTAGCACTGCATTGAATTGAAGGAGCTAGTAACTCTTGGATGATCAGTCTAATGAGACCAAGTTTTCTTTTCTGATGTTGGAGGAGTGTACAGTATAGTATAGGGGAAATAATTAAGGAAGGAAGCATGGGACGTTTAATTTTAGGCACCGTACTGTATATAATAATAATAATAACAACAACACTAATAATAATAATAATTGATCACTTGAGAAAATCCAAAACTTAATTAAACTACGGAAGAAATCCCATTGACAAATTAAGGTCATAAAAATGTGTGTGATGTCAATACATAAATTTGGATGTATCGTTTTGGTTGGTTCCCTTTCAAATACAAACTCCTTAATTAATTCAATCTAAAGAGATTGATAGCCAACATCACACGACTCTCAGGTGGCTCACAGTCACTGCATACAGTGTATTTACACCACCGATCCAAATCCAAACTATATATAGTAGCAGTACTGTGGTAGGTTTCGTCTCCGGTTTGTTGCGTCGCTATCTATATTATGTCATTTAATTACAGATTATTCTATAGTATGTGACTTCTTTTTTTAACCTGATGACACCAAGTTCGTGAATATGTATGTATATCCAACTCCAATTCTTGTGTATAATATTTCCTCCGTATTTAATTATAAGACCATTTAAAAAAAAATTGTCTTTTTTTATAAAATTTATTTTTCATTCTTAATAACATTAATTATTTTTTTCCACAATTATCCTCATTTACATACTACTTCACTTATTTTCTTTCCACTTACTATATCTCCCCTCATTTAAAAATTATTATTTATTGAATATCAAAAAAAAAATATTATTATTTATTTGTCAAAATTTTTTCTAATAAAATTTAGTAGATAAAAAAAGTTTTTTCTAATAAAAATACGAACTGAAATACATTATGTACACAAAATACCCGTGCGAATGCATGGCGAAAACGACAAAGAGGCTTGAATTAGACTCGATTAGATTCATTGATGATAGACAATAACTAGATTCCCTTGTTACCAAAGCATGAGCATAATGCTTTATTTTTCTCCATGGGAAGTAATCAACGTACTTGCATTGTTTTCATTGAGATTCTTGGAAATGGCATCACTTGGAAGACCACACCATTAGTCCTCAAAACTAACCCATGGGCACCAACCAAACGAAAACGGTTTTTTCCATTCCAAGTAATGTGGTTAATTCTCATTTTCCCAGGTAGTAGTAATGCAAAATCACTCCCCAATGTACTACACTTAAAGGCACTCCGAAGTGCATGAAATCGATAGTGGTTATTGATCGAGTTATTGGTAAAGTTCAAAACTCCAAATCATCTTGATTATCATATGTTCTTTCAATTCATGCATGCAAAGTTTGTTTATTATTGTAGGACCACACATGGGCCCTCACTACCAGGCCCAATGATATACCATGGAGTCAATAAGATTTAAATTTCAAATAGTAGATAATTTAGATATTTAAATTATGTGAAGAATTTATGTTTTGCGCTTTTTTATTTTAAGTTTTTTAGTTGAATTCTTACTCTCTAGGTCTTTCATCTTACCACTATACATTACAGTTTCATTGAGACATTTAAAGTATAGTAATCAATAAAAGAAAACATGTTTTAAGACTGTTTTATTTTGTAGCTAGTTTATATTGTTCTTTCTCTTTTTTAGTTTAGAAATCATATTTTCATAGTGTTGATTAGTTTAGAGCCTATCATCCCCTAATTAAAATGTACTAGTAATTAAGATTCTACCATCTAAAAAAAAGTGCACTTATAATTTTATCATGCATTGATTGATGGGAAAAATGTACCCTGAAAAAAGAAAAGCAAAAGGGAAAAGAAAATTTTGAAGTTGAATCTAATCAATTTAATGACTTTAAAAAAATGCAATTTAAAAATAAGGAAGAAAAAACAAATACCCTTGTACTCTGACAAAGGTACTACCAATAAAAGTGTCATGGTATGATGGGTTTAATAGATCAAATAATAATATAAGTAAAGCCACATAGTTAGCACATTTGAGCATATATTTGCACATGCAATGCCTTTTTGTTAGTGTGAGTTCAAAGTGGTATTGTTGAGAGTTGCGCCAACAAACAAGATTAATCATGCATCATGGCAACATATATTGATTATATGTAACTATATCATGACTCAAAATTCTGATGCGAAAAGGTTCAATGACTGTTTGTTGTGCCTAATTAAAGATTCCATTTCACATGCAAAATTCATCATTCTTCATTCTTAGAGAGCTTTCGTTTTGTTTTCTTCTAAGGAGAATATTGGTAAAGTTTTGAGATTTAGCTGTGGCCTTTTTTTAATAAAGCAAAAGTATGTTCAAGTGAGTAATAAAGATACTTAAATTAGCACATAAAGTACCTAGATCAATAACAAAGCTTATTGGTGGGACAAAGTGTCCCAATTACGGTATACTAGTAGTGTGCAAATCAATAAATTACTACTCCATCCGTCCAATTTTAAGTGTCACAGTTGACTAAATCAAATATTTTTAAAAAAATATGTAAATGAAAGAGAGAGAATATAACTTTTACTAAAATACCCTCTCTTTTTATTGGTAGTAGACATTGGAATACTAAAAAGTAGATTTTTAAGTGTACTTTTTCTCTCACCTAATGATTGATTTAAAGGGTAAAATAGTACTACCTCCGGTCTTAAATATAAGAGAACTTTTGCTTTTTAGGTTCATGGAATGTTTGATGTATTTGGTTCATAATATAGACCAAATACATCAATCATTCCATGAACCTAAAAAGTAAAAAGTCTCTTATATTTAAGACCGAAAGGAGTAAAAAACAATGTTAAAAATAATATAAGACACTTATTTTAGAACAAACAATTTTAACAAATAGGACACTTATTTTGGGACGGAGGGAGTATACTAATACTCCATTTGGTTGTTATTATAAACACAAACAACTTTTTAATTGTTTATTGAATAAATGACACATACAATAATTATTCATTAAATTTAAAAAAATATTTATTTTTTATACTATGAATCGCAGGAAATATTTGTATATAATATAATCATAAGTAAAATTTTCCCGCATGAGGGAGAGATGTGGAAAGCATCAAGAAAAGATAACTTACACTTTGGTCTTTATACTTTGTTAATTAAATTGTAAGACTCACATTCGATTCTTTTTAATTTAAAATAGATGACACTCATTGTACTTTCTGTCTTTTCTCTAAAGCCTTAAGATTAATTATACTTGTAAATTGTAATGTCGCTTAAATGTATTTTACTTGCAGCAAATGTGAGTCAATAAAAGGAAATCCATTTTAGAAATGGAAATGTGGTTCAACCGATTGCTTACAAAAGATAACTCGGTGAATAATAATAGTTATATTTTGTTTATTTGATGCATGGACCATGGTATGCATGTATTTTGTGAGTGGAGAAAGTCACTTATTAAGATTGGTATGTACTCAAATTATGTTTTAAAAACAATTACAGTATTTTCTATGTATTGATGTGATTTTGAACTATTTTTTTTTTAAATCGATGTATTTTAGTATATACCCATGAGAATATGTTATGAATGTAATGTCCTCTTCAGTCCTCGTCCATATATAACGCTAATGCCAACTTCATTTCACTTGGTAACGCAAGGCAAGTTGGAGATAAGTGACACCTAACCTAAAAGAGAATATTCGAGTCCCATTTGATAATAATATTGACAAGCACATGACATTACTCCTTACTCATATTTTGTCTCTAATAGGCAGAAGTTATTTGTTTTTTGTTTTTTTACGGTAAAGTAATAGCCGGAAGTTAAGAATGGGAATAGAATAGTTTAGTGACGAAATCAAAATAATGGCCTATGGACTTGTTGTTCCACCTTCATTTGTACTCCACCACATCATATATAGATAGCCCCTCTCTAACGCTATATATTTTTAGGCTATATAGTACTATGCCTATAGTATTACACGCATCCTTGGGGTAAAAGTTTACTTGCATGGAAAAATATAAAAAAAAAAAACATATGGAGATTGTGCAAGTCATATTTAAGGCTAGCTACTAGCTACTTTATTTTTTTTGGCCGAAGCTAGTAGCTACATACTTTAACCTTGCAATAGCCAGGATAAATTACTTTAGGATATATGGACTACCCAAGATATAAGTGCGTAGCCACAAATGCAAAAGAAATAGAGTTAAATATATTTTTAGTCTATATAAAATGTGGAACTTTTAAGTTTAATATTTATTTAATTTTTGTTATAATTTTAGTTTTTATAATTTACTTTTTGTATACAGTTTTATTTTTTTGACAAATATTACATATAATTTTAGTCCCTACTAAAACTAAGTTTGTATAAGTATAATTAAATATCTTAAAGTTTTGAATGAGTTTTTAATGGGTATGTTTAAAATATCATATAAAATATATTTATTAAAATTTAGAATTTTTTAATATAATATAAATTAAATATGAATTTTTTAAATAACAAAAGTTTAAGATAAAAGTAACGAAAATTATGACCTAGAAAAAAGTAACGAGTTTATGAAGGAACTTTTTATGATAATCTAAACATGCATGCGAAAAAATCATTAAAATATACATGTTAAATTAAGACCGAAATTGAGTGCATAATAATTTATGAAAAACTTAAAATATTATTATTTTGTAGAGACTAAAAACATATTTAAACCGAAAAAATATTTATCCTAAGCTAATTACTACTCTCTCCATTATTTTTTTAATTTTCATTCTAGCAAAAAATCTCTTCAACTAAATATTGAATTATTTGAGTTGTTTTTCTAATTCTACTTTTATTTTAATATACCACCTTCTTTTTTTCTTCAATAAAATTAAATCACATTCTGTTAGAGCACGAGAGATAACTCAGGTATTATCCACACGATAACCAAGAACATATATATAAATGAGTTTGACACCACATTTTTACTATAAACCTTATAAAGCGTTAGATTTATGAGTCTTCTCATATATAAATACTTAAGCCTCCACATTTTTAACCAATATAAAACTTCTCCCATATCACTCACACTTATTTTTTTTAAACACATTCTTCCTCTCTCCAATAAATTTTTATGGAAATTGTAAATTTTGACTAAATAAAAGAAAGATATAATTGATAAATTGTAACTTTATATTATATATCCTAACTTATACAATAATGTTTCTGATAAATATCAATTAAGTTATACTTACCAAATAAAATGCCTCTAGTTCTATATGAATTGATGATCAAAATACAATATATCCGGCAAGATCTGCTTATATGTTTAGATGCAGAGTCATTGTACTTGGAGCATCTCATAAGAAAATATAAGAGCTACGTACTACAATACAACAGGAGTATTTACTTACTTAGAAGGAAATTAATATGTGAAGGACATGTGGCTGCTGTAGCCACTTGCCACTAATTAAGCAAATGCAATCTTTATAACCTTTTCCAAGAACAGACAGTACCTTGTTGTGGAATCATTGTAAAGAGAGGCCCAGGCCCATAAACTACATAGTCCAAAATAAAATTAAATGACTTAAATAATGTACTACATATTGGTTCTCATATAATTCAAACTGTGTTAGAAGCTGCGCATGAGAAGCAGCGCATCAGAAGCAGAACTTATCAGAAGCAGTGCTCATCAGAAGCAGTGCTTATCAGAAGTAGACCTTATCAGAAGCAGACATGATCAGAAGCTGTTCTGATCAGAAGCAGAGCATCAGAAGCACGTGCAGTTTTCTATTATTTTTCTGGTTTATTGTATTTTGTTTCTTTTAAGGTAGTTAGTCTCAGCTGTTTGGCAGTTATGCCAGCTGAACTTAGTTAGTTGTTAGTTTCCTTGTTCTTAGGAAGTAGTTACACTTACTTCACCTATAAATAGGTGTTAAAGTGATCTTTGTAAAAAACACTTTTCTCAATAAACTTTTTCAACACAATTAGTTCAGTTCTTCTCTTAGTTCTTTGTTGAGGTTTTCCCCCAACAAAGTGGTATCAGAGCTTATACGATCCAAGGGATCGATTCTTGTTTTTTTCTTGAATCCAAGAAAGACTCCTTGTGGTTGCAGTGAATCAACCATGGCTGGTACAAACAATTTTCACGTGAATTTTCCCGTTCTTGAAGGATCTAAGAACTGGGACATTTGGGTAAAGCAGATGAAGGTGGTATTCAACTTTCATGAAGTGTATGATCAAGTTACAACTGCAGTTACTCCATTACCAGCGAATCCAAATGAAGAACAAAGAACAACATTCAGACTTGCAAAGAAGAAAGACACCAAAGGCCTATACCTCATACATCAATGTGTGAATTCCGTCGTGTTAGAGAAGATTGCAGATGAAGAAACTGCAAAAGGAGCATGGGACACACTACAGAAGATTTATGGTGGTGACGCGAAGGTCAAGAAGGTGAAGTTGCAAGGATTGAAGAGGCAATATGAACTCCTTCAGATGAAGGATGATGAGAAGATTGCAGAATACTTCACAAGATTAGTGACACTCACTAATCAAATGAAGAGTTGTGGGGGAACGATTGATGAACAAGAACAGGTTGAAAAAGTACTCAGAACTTTAACCACAAGTTTCAAGCACATTGTGGTCACCATCGAAGAAACGAAAGATCTGAGTGAAATCAGAATTGAAGATCTGCAGAGCACTCTTGAAGCACATGAACTGAAGCATACAGAGAAAGATCATAGCAAGGAAGACGAACAAGCTCTCTTTGCAAAATTCAAGAAGTGGCAGAAAAAGAAAGATTTCAAGAAAACCAGTGAGAAAAGTGAAGACAAGCCTGAATCCTCAAATGGAGGAGGAGGGAAACAAAATATCAATGGAAAGAAGAAACCCATTGATAAGAGCAAGATCAAATGTTATAATTGTAACAAGTACGGTCACTATGCAAATGGATGGAAGAATCCAAAGAAGAAGAAGAAGAACCAAGTAAGTGAAGAAGCAAATGTTGCAGAAGATCATTCAAGCACAGATGATGATGTAAGTTTCATGGTTACCATCACTGAAGAAAGTAGTGATTCCATGGAATGGTATTTTGATACGGGCTGTTCAAATCACATGACTGGCAACAAAAGCATCATGACTGATTTTGATAAATGTGTCAATACCAAGATCAAATTGGCTGATAGCAACTCCATCAAAGCAGGAGGTATGGGGAATGTTGTTATTCAGAAGAAGAATGGCAAGAAGACAGTAATTGAGAAGGTCCTATATGTGCCTGGCATGAAGTGTAACTTGATGAGTGTAGGTCAGTTACTAGAGAAGGGATTCAAAATTGTGCTAGAAGATTGAACCCTGAAGCTCTATGATTCAAAGAAGAATCTGATTCTGAAGTCAGCACAAAGCAAAAATAGGATATTCAAGACTCAATTCAAAGCCATTGAGGCAGAATGTCTCTCTGCAACTACAGAAAGCAAGGATAGTGAGTTATGGCACAAAAGGTATGACCATTTGAATTTCAAAAGCTTGTCACAGCTTAATTCAAAGGATATGGTCATTGGATTGCCTAGAGTCATAATTCCAGGTGATGCTTGTACTACTTGTTTGCTGGGAAAGCATCCAAGAGCTTCTTTCAAAAACAGTTTACCTATGAGGTCTAAGGAACTGTTGAATGTGGTTCATTCAGATATTTGTGGACCAATTGATGTGTTATCAACTGGTGGAAACAAATACTTCATCACTTTTGTTGATGAATTCTCAAGAATGATATGGTTATATCATATTAAGGCAAAGAGTGAAGCTTTTGATGTGTTCAAAAGATTCAAAGCCTTAGTTGAGAAGCAGAGTGGCAAGTCATTGAAGGTGTTGAGAACAGATGGTGGAGGTGAGTATACATCAAAAGAGTTTGAGAATTATTGCAAGGATGAAGGCATAATTCATGAGGTTACTGCACCATACACTCCTCAACATAATGGCCTTGCTGAAAGAAGAAACAGAAGCATTCTAGATATGGCTAGAAGCATGGTGAAGCAGAAGCAGCTGCCTCACAAGTTCTGGGGTGAAGCTGTGTCTACAGCAGTATACATCCTAAACAGATGTCCTACCAAGAAGATAAAGGATAGAGTTCCTGAAGAGGTATGGACAGGAAATAAGCCAAGTGTGGCTCATTTCAAGGTGTTTGGCTCATTGTGTTATAAACACATTCCTGATGCTAGAAGGAAGAAACTAGATGACAAAAGTGAGCCTATGATATTTGTTGGTTATCATAGAACTGGTGCTTATAGACTCTATAATCCCATCTCAGATAAGTTGGAGATTAGTAGAGATGTGAAGTTCTTAGAGAATGAGAACTAGGACTGGAAGCAGAAATCCATATCTAAAAACACTTGTGAAGTTGATTTAGATGATGGATTGGTTAACAATGAGACTGTGACATTTGTTAATCCAGTTCAAGGCACTAATAATCCAACAAATGATGAAAGCTCAGATGAAGAGCCACAACCAGAGCTGAGAGCTAGATCTCAGAGAACAATTCAACTTCCAAGAAGATTGGAAGATTGTGAAACTATCTCAGATAATGCAGTGAATGATGAAGGTGAAATTGTTCACTATGCTATGCTTGCAGACACTGAGCCTTTAGATGTTAGCAATGCACTAAAGAGCAAAGTGTGGATGGATGCAATGATTGACGAGCTGAAGTCAATAGAGAAGAATAAGACATGGGACTTATGCACATTACCTCCTGACAAGAAAGCAATTGGTGTGAAATGGGTCTACAAAGTTAAGCAGAATCCTGAAGGCAAAGTTATAAAGCACAAGGCAAGGCTAGTTGCAAAGAGATTTCTACAGAAACAAGGGCTAGACTATGATGAAGTTTTCTCTCCAGTTGCAAGACATGAGACTATAAGGTTAGTAATTGCTCTAGCCTGTAGTAGAAGATGGCCTCTATTTCATTTAGATGTGAAATCTGCATTCCTAAATGGACCATTAGAGGAAGATGTCTATGTGAAACAACCACCAGGATTTGAGCTGAAAGGAAAAGAAGACAAGGTACTGAAGCTGAACAAAGCCTTGTACAGACTGAAGCAAGCTCCTAGAGCATGAAACAATAGAATTGACCAATTCTTTGTTGAGCAAGGCTTCAGAAAATGCAGTGTAGAATATGGTGTGTATGTGAAACATAGTGATGATAAACATATGCTGATCATATGTTTGTATGTAGATGACTTATTGGTGACTGGCAACTCACCAATAGAGATTGACAAGTTCAAATCACAAATGAAGTGTGAATTTGAAATGACTGATCTAGGAAAATTGACATATTTCCTAGGAATGGAGTTGTTGGAAACTCCTAAGGGACTGATATTACATCAAGCCAAATATGCTACTGAAATTTTGAAGAAATTTGAAATGCTTGATTGTAATTCATCAGTCACACCTGTAGATCCAAGAGTCAAGGCTGAAGAAATGATAACTGGTGATGATGTGGATCCAACAAATTTCAGACAATTGATTGGATCTTTGAGGTATCTATGCCAAACAAGACCAGATATTAGTTATGCAGTGGGTTATGTGAGCAGGTTTATGAGTAAACCACTAAAGTCTCACTTACTGCTAGCCAAGAGAATTCTCAGGTATATTAATGGCACCATTCATTTTGGTGTTATATTTCCATTTGCAAAGGATAATGGAATATTGGAGCTAATAGGCTTCTCAGATGCTGACTGGTGTGGTGACAAGGTGGATAGGAGGAGCACAAGTGGATACTTGTTCAAGTTTCAAAATGCTCCAGTATCATGGTGTTCAAAGAAGCAAAGTGTCATTGCACTCTCTAGCTGTGAAGCTGAGTATGTGGCAGGGTCTTTTGCAGCTTGCCAAGCAAATTAGCTTCAATCACTTCTTAGTGAAATGAAGATTGTGGAAAGCTTGACTGTGGTGTTGTACATTGACAACAAATCAGCAATTAATCTAGCTAAGAATCCAGTCAGTCATGGCAAAAGCAAACACATTGAAACCAGGTTTCATTTCATTAGAGACCAAGTCACTAAAGGTAAATTGTGTTTGGAGTATTGTACCACAAATGATCAACAAGTTGATATACTGACCAAGGCTGTGAAGAGGGATCAGTTTATTAAGCTTAGAAGAGAACTAGGAGTGGTTAATTTTGACAGTTTGAATTAAGGAGGAGTATTGGTTCTCATATAATTCAAACTGTGTTAGAAGCTGCGCATGAGAAGCAGCGCATCAGAAGCAGAACTTATCAGAAGCAGTGCTCATCAGAAGCAGGGCTTATCAGAAGCAGTGCTTATCAGAAGTAGACCTTATCAGAAGCAGACATGATCAGAAGCTGTTCTGATCAGAAGCAGAGCATCAGAAGCACGTGCAGTTTTCTGTTATTTTTCTGGTTTATTGTATTTTGTTTCTTTTAAGGTAGTTAGTCTCAGCTGTTTGGCAGTTATGCCAGCTGGACTTAGTTAGTTGTTAGTTTCTTTGTTCTTAGGAAATAGTTACACTTACTTCACCTATAAATAGGTGTTAAAGTGATATTTGTAAAAAACACTTTTCTCAATAAACTTTTTCAACACAATTAGTTCAGTTCTTCTCTTAGTTCTTTGTTGAGTTGTTCTTTGTTGAGGTTTTCCCCTAACACTACATACCTACAAAAATAAAAGCAGAGAAAGTTAGAGAAATTGTTTCCTTATTCGATTACTTTGAATTCAATCATGAAATAATTGAGCTTCATATTAATGGAGCTAATAACAGTAAATATCCACTTGGCTCCAAAATTGATACAATTACTAATGTTCAATGCAAAAGAAAAAGAAAAAGAAAAAGAAAGATCAACTATAATATCATGATGACTGAAGAGTTAGGACCATTGGAGGTCAGTATGAATATTGAATATATCATATAGTATCTATCTAAATGTTTAATGTCACATGGTTGATCAGAAAAAAGTTTGTACTTTTAATCAAAAATATGTGAATTGAGAGATAAGTTATACTGTGACTCTGAGTGGGTGTCTATGTGTGGGGTAATGTTAATTATATTCCCATTACAAGAAAAACTTTGATTCACCACCAAACAAAGAGAGATTCAATCATCAATTATTTAGTGTCACATGTCTTCTCAGAATTTGGTTGGATGAGATTAATGCTATTGACAGAGGCATATTTGATTACTTTATCAATTGCTTATAGTATTTTTTGCTAGGAGTCCATAAATTTCATTGCCTTAATTGATTACACTTTTAGAAAAAATGATGGTTCAAAATGGTCTTCATTTTTTTGTTGACAAGTTGCAAAAGCTGGTGGAAGTCTAAAATTCTTTTCGTATGTGATTGGCAGAGAACAAAGACTAACTACTAGATGATTTAGATTTACATACCATAGCATAGCATCAAATCAAAGTAACACATGTATTTATTTGAAGATTTGTAGATGTAGATCCTCTTTATACTTCTGATATGTAAGTATTATTACTGTCAAAAATAATGTAAGTATACACGAGTGTTATACTTCTGAATTGGATGAAACCGGATTCAATAGACTATAGTGTCTCCACGAAATTATTACACGAGTTTATGCAAGAGAAGGGATGTAAAACCTTCTGGTCGAGATTAAACGGTCAAAATCTTCGGCGATTTTAGTTCATTTTAAAATAGTCAATATTTCACCTATTTATTTCAAGAAGTAAATTTTTAATCACTAGAGTGCTTGACAAGAAAACAAAACTCCTTCATAAAACTTTTTAGCAAACAAACTCTACTTCAATGAATGATTGAGTACCCAAGTAAAGTAAGTAGTCCTTGTATATTCAATTATACTGGTAGATAAATGAAATTTCTATGAAAAATATTAACAAGTCTATATTTTTTTCAAGTAAATTAAATTGTTAAAATTGTACCAATTTTTTTTTGTTAAATTCACATACTTTAAGTGTGAATAAGTAGTTTAGTAAGAAAAAAAAGTGTGAATAAGTAGTGAATTTTTGTACCAAAAAAAATAAAATAGTGAATTTAGAATTCAAATCCTAACTCCTATACTAAATATGTTTGGTATCAGCTATACTTACGCAGACAGCTCTATCCTAAATTGACTTTTCATAATGCCTCCATTTTTATTTAGGCTATGTCCCTTAAAACTATTTTTGCTTGAGACAAACAAAAAGAGGTAAAATATCATGGGACTAAGAGGCCCTTTTATCAAATTTAGCTCTTGGACATTTAGGGGTTGATAAAAATTATCATGGGCTTACAAGTTTATTACGGGCCTTTGATTGGCTTGTTCAATTTAGAAAATTTCTCTTCCTCTCCTCCCCCCCTCCCACTTCTATAATTCTTCTATAAAATTCAAAATTATCCTTCAATTCAAAATGTAGATTCCGAATTAAAGTTTGGGATTTAGAATTCGAAATTTGTGCGGAGTTTTAAGGGATATAGACACCAGTTCCTATTCTAATCACTATTTTTAACATAATTTCCATTAAAAAACCATAAATATACCACTATCCTTTTTCTTGACTCTTTTTTTTCAGATTTATTTTCGCCTGTATTAATTATTTCTTTATAAATATATCCCTAATTATATTACATTTTTTCCCTATAACATGTAATATATATTCTGAGAACAAAATTTAAAATCATAGTCAATTTTCTTAATGTTAATAATTTATTCAAAATAGACTTAAGAAAACAAAATTAACAAATTTCAAAATTTTGAGAATATAACCCTCTTTGGAGAACTCAAATTTTAAATTTTTTAAACTTTAGTTGTCCGAAATGGTACTTCTACCATCACATTTTTTGTTTTTGTTTTTGTTTTTAAAATAGAATGAACTTTTTAATATCCTCCAACATCAAATCTATGAAATGGGCTTCATAAGGAGTCTGGCCCACATAGTTGCTTCTATTGAATAATTTCTAATCCCACCTCCATGTTTCTCTTTCCTCTCTTTAACTACTCTTTTTGTTCTTTATAAGGCCGTATGAAAGGTTAACGTAGAATTCAAACTCGAAATAAAAGTTAGGGACAAAAAATCTGAACCAACAATTTTTTTATAGACTAACAATTCTGTATTTCTAGATTCTGATTTAGCATTTTAAGATTTTATTATCCTAACTAATATTTTGTTCTTTAGCCAATTTTTCATCGTTAGCCATCACATTTTTTGTTTTTGTTTTTAAAAGTGAATGAACTTTTTAATATCCTCCAACATCAAATATATGAAATGGGCTTCATAAGGAGTCTAGCCCACATAGGTGCTTCTATTGAATAATTTCTAATCCCACCTCCATGTCTCTTTTTCCTCTCTTTAACTACTCTTTTTGTTCTTTATAAAGCCGTATGAAAGGTTAACGTAAAATTCGAACTCGAAATAAAAGTTAGGGACATAAAATCTGAACCAACAATTTTTTTATAGACTAACAATTCTGCATTTCTGGATTCTGATTTAGCATGTTAAGATTTTATTATCCTAACTAATATTTTGTTCTTTAGCCAATTTTTCATCATTAGTCAATTTGCAATCCCTATAACTAATATTTGCATCGTTAGCTAATTTTTCATTTCTATTTAGTAAAGATAAAAGACCAATTTATTACAAATAAAAAAGATAATGAACCAATTTGTTACAAAAAAAAAGATAAAGAATCAATTTGTTACAAATCAAAAAGATAATGGACCAATTTGTTATAAATGAAAGATAAAGGACAAATTTATTACAAATGAAAAAAGATAAAGGATCAATAGTATGATTTTGTCAAAAAATTACTTGATGATTAATGTTGAATTTAGTAAAAAAAAATTACAATTCAATCTTCATAATTGTACTTTGTTTTTAAAAGAATGAGTTTTTCAATTGGAGAAGGGGTAGCGATGCAGTTTGTTGCCCGATTACATTCTATTCATATGTAATTAAATCATATATATAAATAATTTTCTATAAAGAAAATTAAATTCATTTGATAAAACTCGCTTTTATTTGTCCCTTAAATAGTAAGAACTGGAGAATACATGAGTTGAATAGAGAAAAATTTAAGGTTCAATATGATAGAATAAATTTAAATTTCCAACGCAAAAAAACTCGCTTCTAGTTGGATTAAATTGATGGTTTAAAAAAAAATATCCACTTGGTTTTATATTTTTTTTTCAGTAAATCAACAAAACTGTAGTAGCGAATAGCGATGTCGGTAATTGTATGCATCATAATCAATATACACCAGTACTTTTTTTGTCAGAAAAAATAAAAATAGGACCGACATCGATGTGACGTGTGTCACCGACCTGCTAGTATTGGGAAATGTTCACACGTGGCTTGTAAATTAGGCAAAGAACATTTCATTAATTTTTTTATTTTCTACTTTTCTTTAATTTAAAATTTTGTGTACAAAACAAAAATAAAGATTTATTTAATAGTTTTTTAAAGTACTATCTTTTCAAAAAAAAATTGTTTTCAAAAGTATCATGTTTATATTAGCCAAACAAAAAAATTACTATGTTTATTTTTTTGTCTTAGAAAAAACAATAATTCATTGAAATTAAACTCGCACACGACCGTAAAATTTTGAGTTCAAATTCTGTTTTAATAATGTCGATATTTTGTCAGTTGAACTAAGATGTTTAAGACAACAACTTTATTCTTTATTTCGTTCATTAATTGTTAAAATACCTAATAAAATAAGAGTAAAATTGAGAAAAGAAGTATATTTTTATTTTTTATGTGAACCATTCAATTTTCAGAGAAAGTACAGTAAATTTGGGTCTTGATTATAAAATAAATAAAGTTTACAAAAATTATTTCACAAAAAAATTGAAGTTAGATTGTGCAGAACGATTATTTGATGGAATTTATTAATCACTTGGTTAAAGAAAATATGGTTAATTATGTAACCAAAAAGAACATGGTTATACAGTTCTACCCAAAAAAAAATTGGTTATACAGCTTTAATTAATACAAAAATATAGAATACATATTAAATTTTAATACAAAATATCAATATTTAATTAAACTCTTTTGAAATGTGGCTTTTTATTTTTACTATGACATTGGAGCGATGATTTTACCACTATTAACGTTGATTAATTTCCGTCAAAAAATTAAGAGATACTACCTCTGATTCAATATATAAGATCCATTTTCAAAATTTTGTTGTTTCCTTTTATAAGGTTCTTTTCAAAGTTCAATATGTAATGATTAAATTTTCACAAAAATACCCCTACTTAAATAAAAAAAAGTAAAAGATTATTGTTTCTCTCTTTAAATAATTGAAGGGAAAATTTGAAAAGAGAATGTAAATTGTTGACAAATCTAATGTAATAATTACTCTCCTTAGTTCTTGTGTTTTTGTCAAATAACAATTATATTTTGGGACGAATGTAGTATATAATATAAAGATGAATTCGCTTTTCCTAATCAAAATTTTATTATACATACATATGATATGAGTCAACAATAATCCAACATATAATCCTAAAAACTCTTATCACTTGGGACAATTTATTATTGATTAAAAGAAACTCTTATAATTTCAGAGTGTTAAAATAAATAAATGAAGTTATGGGATTATTTTAATGAGATGGTCACTATGCGTTAATTAAGCATGACAAGTTTCTTAAAGAATCCGATACTGTTTTCTTCTTTCTCACGTGGTCACGCTCCCATCAATGAATGGAGTACATGCAATCTAATTCTAATATAATGAAACTAGGTTTGCTAAAAAAAATAAAAGCATAGAAACATAGATATTCTATTAGTAGATTGGAACCAATATATATGTAAGATGTAACTGCTTCTTTAATCCTTGTACCTACCTACCAAAGTTGTTTGTTTTCGTAACTCTCGAACGTTTTCCAACTTTACTTTGTCTCCCAACCATCCATTCCTTACCCTAATTCATTTACTATACACTAAAATGAGCAAGTTGTGGATTTTTATCACCCAACTCAATTCCGTTGCTGGGTATGTGCAAAATCTTCTCTTTTTTCCCTTTTGTCTCTTCTCATCACTTCAATTCATTATTTCATATATATACCTCAATCAAGATCTTGAGTTTCTTTGTTGTTATATATTATCAAATATCAATTACTTGTATTACTAATTCATGTATGTCTTAATTTTGCAGGCCGGTGTTGATGTTATTATATCCTTTGTAAGTATAATCCCTCACACACATATAATTAATTTACATAAACTTTGATTAATTTATTTATCATTTATATTATTATCATAGGTATGCTTCGGTTGTAGCAATTGAAAGCACATCCAAGGTTGATGATGAGCAATGGCTTGCTTATTGGATCATTTATTCATTTCTCACTCTTGTTGAAATTGTCCTTGCGTCCCTTTTAGAGTGGTAAGATTTTTATTTTGGATTATTATATGAATCAATAAAAAAAGAATTAAAATGTTGGTCAAATATTTTTGTTCTTAGAGAAAAAATTAAATAATTAAATTTGTGTTTAATAGATCATAAATTAAATTTTGTAGGATACCAATTTGGTATAATGCAAAACTATTTCTGGTGGCATGGTTAGTTTTACCACAGTTCAAAGGTGCTGCTTTCTTGTATGAAAGGTTCGTGAGACCACACGTTCGAAAATATATCACCCCTAAAACAAAGTGAGTTAATGATTTTTTGTTTACTTAATTTCTTTTAATCAAATTAAATTGATTCAATTTATGATGTGATTAGTCATGGTGTTATATATGATGGCGATGAAACAGGTGAGAATATTGATTCATGAGGCATGCTGAAGATCAAATGGATTATGACTTTGACCGAAGATTTAACGCGTTATAGTGTTTGGCCTTGCTATGAGCTTAATTTTTACTTGATTATTATAAACATTATTATTACTAATTGGCTTTGTTTTAATCTCTAATGTATGGCTTTTGCCATATATAGTTCAAATTCTGGCATTGTTGTTTCATCACAATTCACAACCATGTTAAGTAATGTTTCTTATTCCGTTCACTTTTGTTGTCGCAATAACTAGTTACATTATTTCAAAGATACGAGAAGTATTGTTTTCTAGGTGAAGTTGGACGAGTGAGTGCGCAATCGACATCCATAACTGCATGTAGTTAGTGAGATCGAGACCGTCTAATCATCAGATTTCAAAATTAGAATTTTTATATATATATTTTTAAAGGAAATGTGATCTCTTTATTTGGTCAAAAAAAAAAATTGGGATCTAAAAAAGTACTATATGAATACTCATTAATAATATAAATTATAAACAAATCGGTGGTAAAGTTAAAGTTTAACGTCCCTTCCAACTTTGCTAAAATTGTAAGTATAACCCGTTCCATTCTCAAATGGGTTAGTGCTTTCCTAATCACCACCAACTGAATAACTATTGATTAATTTGATTGTTACCGAACAAGTTCGAAAAGAACTAGCCAAGTATATTCTTCATTTCAATTAGTTTTGTTCATGTTCAATCTCTAAGACAAGGTTTTTAAAACTAACAAAATTATATATAACTCATTTCAAATGAAATTTCTTTTACGGTTTATGTTTCAAAATTTGAAGATATAGAATCACCAACGAATTATGTCAAAAAAAGGTCATCATAATAATTAATTACTCCGTTTGTCCTAAACTTTGGTCATTTTACAGTTTTGCACGCTCATTAATAGTAAATAATAAGGAATGTTAAGTCATTTTTATCTTTATTTTAGAAAATTCATTTAAATAATGCTCTTCAAATAATAAAACATCATTAATTATACTTTGATTTTAAGAGAATCAAAATTTTGAAACAAAGCAAAGTGAGAATGGAAAATAAGTCTTGTAAAATGGAATAAAATTTTTAAAGTGGTCTTATAATTAGGGATGAAAGGAGTACTAAACTTATAAATATGAGGGGTTAACTTGACATATTAACAAAAGTCAAAGACATTTTATGTACAAAAAAATGTCAAAGACATTTTTGAAATGTTTACAGTCTGTTTAGTTCGAAGGTTTTGGAGGAGAAGGGAAGTGATATTTGAACTTTTTACGTCTGATTCAACTTTTTAACGAGTGGAGAAGTAATTTACTTTTTTACCCTTAAATCTAATGGATATATAACCAAAACAAAAAATCTAGCGAGTAGAAAACTTAATTTTTTTGGTTGTAATAAAAGCCCAAAATTTTTAATATTTCAACAAAGATAATTTAAAATTTTAATAAAAAAAATGAGAGTAATTTTGTCGACATAATAAATTATATTTTACTTTTAGCTCCTTAAAAATCTCTTCTCTCCCCATCCCTCACCTCAGTTGAACTTATTTAAAAGTGTGTTACAAAGTCATTAATCAAATTGATGGTTTACTCTAATTATGACTTATGGAAGGACTAAAATTGTTATTTTGGGTGGTTTTTGGGTGTAGGGAATAATTGTAGGCTGTAGCAACATGGGGGTAAGTTTCTCATTAGTAGGAGGCATTGGTCCAAACTTTTACAAGCGTATTTGCAAAAATCTGAGATTAGAACTATCAAAAAAAAAAAAAAAAAATCAAATTGGAGAGATAGATGACAGTCCAAAATAATTTAACTTGAAAGATAGGGCCATAGAGGACGGGTGTAAGTATTCGTTTTTGGTAGAATAATTGGATCCAAACTTTGGACCGCTTTGTCAAAAAAATAAACAAAATCTGGACCGTGCCTATCTTGGAGATTATATTTTGGGCCAAAGTTGAGGCCCAAAAGCCCGCGCGTACGTTAATTTTGAGTCAAACGAAAACATTACATAACTTCGACAAAAAAAATAAAATTACACATCTATTGAGATTGTGTTCCCCCAAATTTTCAATTTTTATTTTTCAAGTAGTCAAATGGGTGAAAATGTTAAGAAATAAAAAAATTCTAAATTAGAACTTAAACACCTACAAATAAGTGAATTGCATCTCCAAAAGAATTTTACTTACAAGATCGGTTTTACAATGTTACCATGATATAACATTTTAATTGATTTAGATGACTCCGATGAAGCCTTAAAGAATCTTTAACCGGAGTGAATCTGATTTCATCGATCAATATTTCGTAAAACTATCATTTTCCGGTAAAAAGTCAAGCCCATTTTTAATCATTTTGTATAACTCACATAAAAGTATTAAGTATGTTACATGCATGAAGCATTTTTTCTTCTTTTTTATGCCCAAACATGGCTTATTGGTCTTTTATCTTCTTCTATGTGGACTGTGGTTTACCTTTCTTGAAGGGAAGGGTCCCATATTGGCCAGCCAAAATACTTTTTGGCAACTTTTGCAGAACACTATAAAAAAATAACCCACCACACATCCGAAGGGTCTTTGAAGCTTTACACTGACTAATAAAGCTAGAAAGATGAGTAAGCTATTAAGAAAATTCTCAAACATTTGCTTATGCTATATTGTTTTCATGTTTTCTTCCCTTATCATGTTTGATTGATTGATTGATTCTCAACACAATTATATATATTTGTAATTTTGGATTTTATAACCTTTGCAATGCATTCACAATTCACATGTGTTCAAAATCCAAATCATATAATTTATCGGGACTTATTTAAATTTTAACTAATAAATGATTAAATATCTAAAAAAGTATGTTGGAGAGTAGTATATTACTACATACTACCCTCCTCCTCCTCCTCCTCTTAATAGTAATATGATAAATAAGTTTGCATTTTAAGATTTTTTTTTTTTGAATATTTTATAGGGGTTTTGAAAATGAAATACCTAATTTTAAACACAGTCTAACTTTATTTTTATTTATAAAAATGGAGTATTAATTATAACCATTTTATAAATGAGGGATTTAAACTCAATACTTTAAAATTAAAAAACTAAACTCTTACCATTAAACTGCACTTTAAATGTAACATATGTTCTAATTTTTTTTTTGATAAGCAACATGTGTTCTAATTAAATTTCAGGACTCTTAACACTATAAATAGTATATGATACATACACTTTAACCAAATTAGAAAAATTTAAGCCTTGAGCTGCTTTTGTTTTTCACATATATACACTTCTTTAGGATGTTTTTGTCTCAACATACATTGGTTAAGAGTTTTTCATAGTAGATATACACAAACAACATTGATCATTTTTATCAAATTGGGGTACATAATGTTTTGTGGATATATATAAACCCCTTAATAAAAATGTAAATCTCTTCTATGTCAATATGTGATTGCCTTAAACAGTCAATCCTTGATTCTCTTTGCTACATTATTCTCCTTTCCATCCAATAATAAGGCTTCTTCAAGAAGAAATGTAAAAGAAAAAGTTAAAGACCTTCTTTTATCAATATCTATCCCCACTTTCCTTCCCTCTAAGACCACACAAAAAAAAGATAACAAGGCTTTCTAGAAATTATACAAGATCAGTCAAAAAATGTATTCTTTTCTTAATAGGAATGTTGAGGTAAAAGTAAAACAAAACAACTTAAGAATTATGATGGGTGAGTTATTTTTGTTTAGCATCTAAACAACAATTATTGTACATGGCCAATGTGGAATCATAATCAGATAAGCAATGGCCAACATTTGATTAATGATTTTTTAGTTAGCAACTAGTACCATTTTTTAAAATTATCTCAAAAAGAACACACTCAACAAATAGTTGATCAAATATTAATTATACAATTAGTAGTTATCACTAAATGAAAACAAATATTAACAATACTATTAGAAAGCACTTAGTAGCTAGACTCAAACTGAATGAAGATTAAATTATTAAGATTTGAAATGAAAAAGTGGCCAATAAAACCAAACCACTATGTCCAATGACTTTAAAAAAAGTTGTCAATTCCTTATCAAATAATTATAAAGTATCATCATGTAAATAATTTCACAAATCAACCCCTTTTCCTCAATCTATATAACTCATCCTTTTCTTATAATGTCTCATTTCATAGAAATAAAATTTTCCATATATTCTATAATTAAGCCTAGCTACGTACCTTG
This sequence comes from Trifolium dubium, assembly GCA_951804385.1. Taxonomy (NCBI): domain Eukaryota; kingdom Viridiplantae; phylum Streptophyta; class Magnoliopsida; order Fabales; family Fabaceae; genus Trifolium; species Trifolium dubium. The sequence goes on from OX638071.1 coordinate 3,101,631, forward strand.
CACCCCTGCTTCAAAGGTAACTTGAATCAAATGGATCCTAACCAGATCAAGAAGATTCAATCCATGAACAGGTTCAAGAGACACCAATTCCTAGATAATTTATATTTCTATTCACTAACAGCTTTAATATGTAGTTTATTTTGTTGTGTCACACTTTGTTTACCCTATCTATCTTCACTCTTAGTGTACATATCAAATTTAATCCCTCTTCTTTTGAGTTCAAAACTCTTATTCATCCTATGCAATATCATAATTTTTGTCCTTATGATAAACTCAAAAATCCTTTCTTCAGATTCATCTTCAAACTCTGATGTTTACTATGATGAGTACATTCAAAGTAGTCAAACTACAAAGCCTTATATTCAAAGTTTTGAAGTCAACAAAGTCAAAACATTTGAGAAACATGTTGAGGAGAATATAATGAACATGTTTGAAAAACATGTTGGAGTAGAGAACACTATGGACATAAAGAGAAATGTTTGGATTAAGGAAACTACAAAAACATGGGCTAAAGGAGAGGATGATTTAGATGGAGGTTATGAAAAACCAAGTAATTTGGTTGGTGGTTGTTCTGATGAATTGAACAAAAGGGCTGAAGATTTCATTGCAAGAGTAAATAGGCATAGAGAATTTGAACTTAGACGTATGCAAAATGGTTGTTACTAGACTAATACTACTAGTAGTTAAGGGTGCAAGAGTTTTCCATGTATAATGTCTTTGTGTGACACATGTTAACATGGTTAATTAATGGAACAAATTAAAGAAACCATTATAAAAAGTTTAATAGTTTTGTTAACAAATTTTGATCAAAATCCAATCTTTAACCTTTTCTTTAGCCATTATTAGTTACATTTGGGATTTTGGGTATAATTAGACATAAACATAAGCTGTTAAAAACTTTTGGGAAATATTATCAATTAAAGTGACACTAATCACTTATGTAAATATAATTTATATGTTAAAATGACGGTAAAGACATTTGATGTGTAGGGGCGTAGATTTATATCTGTTATTTTTCACTTTTCAATATTTAATAATGTGTTAGTCTTGTTACTACGCACTTTAAAACAGAAAAAAAAAAGTGACACCAATTTTTTGGTAGGTCTAGTTGGTCTTTTTAAAAGTTTATTCTAACCTAACATTTTATTCATTGACATGTTAATAATCATAGATATATGAATATGATATGGTGTTTTTATGGATCTCACTCAGGTATGATCATCCCAAAAACGCTTCATGGATAAGCAAACTACGTACTACCCACTTGTACGTGAATATCTTCTACACATGCTAATTTTATATACCATATGTATGTAGCCATTTAATTTATTTATTTATGAAGGATTCTTAAATGACCTTTTTTGGTGCTTTGGTTGCTCGTGGTTTGAAGCTTCTATGTACCTACCTGCTTTGGTAGTTATTCTTTTTAGATGAAAGGGGAATCATTTCTATGATACGTCATCCGTCTCAAGATATAAGAGAAAATAGATTAACAAAATTTAGTATATTTAGCTCAAATTTTTAATTAAATGCATCAATTTTCTTTGACCATTTCTCCTTTATATTTTAGGACAGAGTAGTACTCAACAATTTATAATTTAAATGTGAGTACTCAACAATTGTTATTTTAGGACGGAGTAGTACTCAACATTTGTTACATTGTTCAATAATTTATGGGAAATGATAAACATTGCCTTTAGGGCAATGATTAAAGAAGCAAAAGTGGTAAATAAATTCTTGAAATTTGTGCATTCAACTTTTCTAAACTAATAAAACACGGTTTTCAATGTAAATATTACTTCTTTTAGTAATCTTATCTAGTACCTTGAGGACACTAGCTAATAAGACTCATAATTTATATATTTTGTACATTGAAACTACTATTTGTGATTTATGATATTCTAAATTAAATCTAATTTTACACTTTTGATGATCATGTTTCACCACATTGAAAGTAAATCGTAATTTTCATAAAAACTGGTAATTGTGTGTGAATGTTTATGTTTATTATAAGCCATACTCTGGTCACTCTGTCAAAAAAAAGAAATAACTCTCTAACCCAAATCATACAGGCCTAATCCATACTTTAGACTAATACTCAATATGCATGTTGACAAAAAAAAGACTATAATATAAAACAATATCAAAGATAAATTTGATACTCATATATGCCTTGATTTCTAAGCAATGTAAATTTTTTTGGATGAACCTAAATACACTGTCCACATTATGTACTAGGAAAAAAAATTGTGGTGCGATTTATATATATGAGGCTTCTAAGGATCTGGAACAGCTCTAGAAAGTTTTGTTTTAATACCTAGCTAGCCACCGATAAATTTTTTCACTCTCTTTTGTCTCTCAGAGACACATGTCCTGCACTTGCCATTCAGATGTGACACATAACCTTCCCCTGCATGCTTCTTTTCTTAAGACTATATAAATTCATTCTCAATTTTCATATTAATTTCAACTTCAATTTAAGTATCTTTCTTTCTCTGATATATAAAACTACTTATTATAGCCACACATTGCAGTGCTACCTAGAAGAATATAATGGACCTTATTCATAAGTTCTTGAACATAGTAGCTCCTCCATTCACCTTCTTTTCATTACTCCTTTTCTTACCACCCTATTGGACTTTCAAGTTCTTCCTTTCCACTATATACACAATATTCAGTGAAAATGTTGCTGGTAAAGTTGTTCACATCACTGGTGCTTCATCTGGTATTGGAGAGGTACGTATAATTCATATACTACTCAAAATTAATTCATATATATTTGTAATTCATCATAATGTAAGACTAATTCATTTACTATTTGTTGCAGCATTTGGCTTATGAGTATGCTAAGAGAGGTGCTAGATTAGCACTTTCTGCTAGAAGAGAGACTGCATTGCGTGAAGTTGCTGATAGAGCTCGTGATTATGGATCTCCTGATGTTATTATAATGCGTGCTGATGTTTCTAAAGTTGATGATTGTAGACGATTGATCGATGAAACCGTTAACCATTTTGGTAGATGTATGTTTGTTGTTCTGGACCGTTCTGTCTAGTATTTTATATTTTGCAAATCAAATAGATTGTTAAATATATTTTACTGTGTGGTGTGTATTAATTCTGTGATGCCTTGTAGTGGATCATTTGGTAAACAATGCTGCAATCAGTGCTGCCATAATGTTTGAAGAAGTAACTGATATCACCAATTTGAGACCTGTCATGGTAATTAATTCCCCTGATGTTATATTATAGGATTAATAATTAGGTGTTGAGTAGAATAAAAATCTGCTAATTGTTCTAAATATGATTGTTTTGTGTTTTGGTAGGACACAAACTTTTGGGGATCAGTATACACGACACGTTTTGCATTACCACATCTGAGAAACAGCAGAGGCAAAATTGTAGTCCTTTCATCTGCTGATTCTTGGATGCCTGCAGCCAGAAGGGGTATCTATAATGTAAGAGTGTCACATCACATGTTACAACTATAATACTAACATTAAAAATAAAATTTCAAAGTAGTATTTTCATGTATTAATAATTTACACTAATATACCCTGCAGGCAAGTAAAGCAGCAATGGTAAGTCTTTTTGAAACATTGAGGGTTGAAGTTGGATCAGACATAGGCATAACAATTGTTACACCAGGTTACATAGAATCTGAATTGACCAAAGGCAAGTTCTTATTAGGACCAGATGCCAAAATGGGTGTGGACCAAGATATGAGAGATGTAAGTAACCAAACCAAATATTCAATCTCATTTTTATTAAATATTAGTATATAGTGATCACAAATTAATGAATTAATATGTGTAGGTTGAAGTGAGTGCAATGCCAGTGGGGTCAGTAAGTGAATGTGCAAAATCAATAGTGAATGGCACATTGAGAGGAGATAGGTACTTGACAGTACCAGCTTGGTTTAGAATGACATATGTTTTGAAAGTGTTGTGTCCAGAATTGGTGGAATTGAGTTTCAGAATGTTGTATTTGACAAGTTCAAAGAATAGTCCAGCAAGAGAAGCTCCCAGCAAAAAGATTTTGGATGCTACTGGGATTAAGAACTTGTTTTATCCATCTTCAATTCAATCTCCTCAAGTCAAGACTGAATGAGTTGTTTCATTTCAAAATAAATGGATTTAATAATGTAAATTAATGTTTGTAATGGTGTTGGTACTTGTTGCGTAACAAAAATGAAAATTGTTATTGACAAAATAATAATCGAGATATTTCATCACATAAAACTTTCTGATTCAGAAAGTACCTTAGTATATACTCCCTTTTTTTAAATTAAAATGGTATTCATTTTAAAATGGAGGGAGTCTCTCCTACGTGAGAAAGATATTTGCAGTATTTGCAGGAATATATTTGGTATTTTTAAATATGGTGGTCTTTTTTGAAAATCTTTAAATAAAAGTTTCACTTATATAATAAGGATTGTTTACGATGTTTTTTTTTCTTTTTCTTTCACCTGTTTATTTTAGTTCGGTGGTCAGCATTTGACACATTGATGAGCGTCAATCAGTGGCGGAGTCTTCAATTTTTTGAAGCTCGAGTAAAATTTTAAACTTAGGTTTGAACAAAAGTTATGACTTTTACACAATTAGTTCTTAAAAATTTTAGTTTTACTTTAAATTAACAACTAAAATATCAGATGCCTCTAATTTAGCGAGGGAATAGTCACTGTATTCCGCAGTGGATATCCCGGTCTCGATTAAAAAATAACTAAAATATAAAAAAAATTATTTTACAATAAAATATCTTAATTTTGAGCAAAAAAATTATTAATTTGTCATAAATTAATCTTAAATATTACAATTTTACTTTAAACTAACTCCAAATTTTTTGAATAGAGTCCCGCCTAATACGCTGACAGCCCCTATATATGGTGGCTCCGCCATTGACATCAATTAATATTGAATTAAAATTTTATTTTTAAAAGTAAATAAGTGAACATGAATAATATTTTTTATATATTATATACGAATAATATATTTTATATATTATATACAATGTCTCTTTTACTCTTACTTTATTAAGAAAAAAAAGATATATTTAACTAATGTTTTAACTTTTATAAAAGTACAACTACAAGATGATAAATTAATATTAATTTTACATTAATTTTTAAAAAGAACAATAGTTTTAAGATAAAACTTAAAAGAGTAGTAAAAAAAAAACTTAAAAATAAAAGAAAAGAGGTATCAGTTAAGCTAGGGGTAGTACTAGTACTTGTGCACCGGCAAGGCCGATACATATTTATTTTGCTATAAATTATGTATGCCAACCATCCAACAACCCTCAATTAGTAAGTTGGTGGCTATGTCTCACATCACCACTATTCAAGGAGAAAACGATTGTCAATAGTTATATATAGTTGTGTATAAATGTAGTATAGTAGAGTTATAAAAAAGAAGTAAAACTACATTTATTTTAGAACAAATTTTGTTTGACAACGACCGTTATTTACCATCATTCATATATATATATATATAGAGGAGATATATTCTAAGAGTTTTTGAAGACACAATTTCTACTCTAGCTTTCCAAGTTGTAATTTGATAGTTGAATAAGAACTCCGAAAACAATGAGCACAATTTGTAACATATTGAATGTAGCATTGCCCCCATTGACACTTATTGTGCTCCCCATCATCATGCTACCTTTTCTTTTCTTTAAATTCCTTTGTTATGTTGTAAAAAGGTTGATCTACACAGAAAACATGGCAGGGAAAGTAGTACTAATCACCGGAGCAGCCTCTGGACTTGGTGAGGTATGTATCATTTACTCTATTACTACTATTTTGTTTTGGAATATTAGTTAGAAAACAAAATTTCTCACTAACTGCAACCAAATTAATTAGAGAAGAAAGCACGAAATCTGCGACATTTCAAAATTTCCGTTACAAATTTGATGAGAGAAATGTGATGTAAATACTGATAGCTACACACTTAAATTGTGTGATTCTAATCACTAAACAATTTGACAAAAATGTAATTCTAATTAATTGTATTTTTAATTCTAGTATTTTTTGGGTACTACTATAGTAGTATTTTTAATGTTTTTTTTTTTGTAGAAGTATTTTTTATGTTGTTATTTGCTAATAAAACTTTCTTGTTAATTTCTTAATTTTAATTTTAAAAAGCAATTAGCTTATGAGTATGCTAGGCGAGGAGCAAAGTTGTCCCTTGTTGACATTAGAAAGGAGAATCTTGTAGCAGTGTGTGATATGGCAAGATCTTTAGGTTCCCCTGATGTTACTATCATTGGTGGAGATGTTTCCAAGGTTCAAGACAGTAAGTGGTTTGTTGATGAAACAATGAACTACTTTGGACGATGTATGTCACTGTTATTGAAATTTTTATTTAATTTTGTAGCTGTGTTCTTTCTACTCCATATCTACAAAAAAATATAAATGAAAGAATTATTGTGTGTTTCTTGCAGTGGATCATCTTGTAAATAATGCTGGAGTTTCTGGGGGTCCTCCGACGTTAATAGAGAATTCTCTTGATTTTACTAAACTTACTCCAACTATGGTAAGTTATTAATTCAGTTTCAAAGTGTTTGAAAAAGAAAAACCCATTTTGAGCGGCGTGTGAGTCTCACGGATTTACTACCCTTTGTCTTGATTACCAAGCAACGTGGAATGTTTTGGATGTACTTGTTGCTTGTAGCTTATGCTCTTCTTACAGAGGCGCTAATATTTCGTTTCATCCTTAAGTACGCCACACCACGTTCCGAGCGGCATGTGAGCCCTCACGGATTCGTCATTTGTAAAAGGTGTCTCGTTAGATTGAAGAGTATGAGTGTTGTATATAAAGTACCATTTGCCTCGATTCTCAAACAATGTGAGACTTTTTAGATACACCAGAGCATGATTAATAAGCATCGTCAGTGTAAATAATAAAGAATCCTCAAAACTTATATGTAGTATCTCAAAGGTGGTTTCAAAGTAAGTAACTTTGAAATGTGTTTATTCACAGGAAACAAACTTTTGGGGAGCAATTCAAGGCACTGTATATGCAATTCCACATCTCCAAAACAGTAAAGGCCGAATCATAGTCATTGCTTCGGTCTGTGGATGGTTTCCACTTCCAAGACTCAGCATCTATAATGTAAATTAAAATATTGATTTAAGTATATTACATATTAGTATATTGAGAATTTGAGATGATATATTATATATATGGTGTTAAGTTGTAAATTGTTGAATGGTATCAGGCAAGTAAGGCAGCAGTAATAGGCTTCTTTGAGACTCTAAGAATGGAACTTGGTTGGTCAATTGGTATAACAATTGCAACCCCTGGTTTTATCAAAACAAATATGGCATTGAGGGGCATTGAAGATGAGGTTGGTAATTAAATACAAATCCTAATCAATGTTACACTTCTTTATGTTCCTAATTAAATCTCATTTACAACAACATTGTAGGCTACTTTGGGAAGAATTCCATTGGGGTCAGCAAGTGAATGTGCAAAAGACATAGTGAAAAGTGCATGCAGAGGAGATATGTATGTGACAAACCCTTCATGGGTCAAAGTGTTGTTTCCTTTTAAGGTGCTTTGTCCTGAGCTGGTGGACTTCACCCAACGACTTGTCTTTGGAATTTTTCCAAACCCTTCTTGTAAAAAGGACGATCTTAAGAATAACTAAATGCATAAGCCATAATAGAATGCTGTTTTGGGGGTATTAATTAATATGGATATGGACTAGTCCCACCGATATGTATACATTTAATCAATAAGTCTCACAAAATAATTACATATATAACACGTAAATTGTGTGATCTATATAAATTTTGAAGAGTGTATCAAAAGATGAAGGAGTCCAAGTGTATCGTTATGATAGAGTACTTTAACTTTCAACTACGTTGACGCAACACAATCACCAACAATCATTTTGCAAACGTCCTATATTTATTAATAAAAGAGAAGAAAAAAAAGGACAAAGGCAAGAGTGGACATAAACCAAAACTTAGCAAGTGTACTAGAGAGAAGTGTTTAAAAGTGAATTACAGTAATTTGTAATAATGGTAATAATTGACATTACACATTGATTTCACCTCAATAATATTAATAAAAGTTAAAAGAATATAAATTTATTTATATTTTGCAGAAGTCATGGGTTCTCTTTTCTCAAATGCAACAATGTCAAAACTATTAAAAACAAATTTACCGTTTATTATGAAACTCCGACACTCCTTAAAATAGACGTGTCGCGGTATTGGACACGTATCGTATCCAACACCGATTCAATACCAACACTCACAATTAAATTATATAACTTTTTAGAAAAAATCATTCTAGTTTATGAAGAGTACCAAAAGCTAATTCTATTCAAAGTTTTCAACTTGAACGCAACACAGCGGCACCGTTATACGTGTACAGTTCTAAAAGTGTTACGTGTTGCTTTGCTTCCTCTCCATGCACAACGCCAACATTGCAAATCTTTGATATCTTGTTTTCGTACAATAGACAAACACAAATTTATTGTCTCTTTATATGTCTTTGCGTTTTCTCTTTTCTCCCATAAAAGACATTGAATTAACTCAAACTAGAATCATGGTTTTCTTTCATGGAATCTTGGACATTATAGTGCCCCCTTTATGCCTAATTTTCCTGTCATGTATTTTACCACCTTATCTATTATTCAAGATTGTTTACTTCTACATAAGATCAATGTTTAGTGAGAACGTGGCAGGAAAAGTAATACTAATCACTGGTGCCTCTTCTGGTATAGGCGAGGTTCTTACATAAACTTCCACGTGCCAAAGGTTAAACCATTTAAAATTTCAACTTTGTTGTTAATAATAATATAACTAAGTGGAATTTGGTTTCTCTTTGTTTTCCTTTTTGATTTGTTTTGCAAATTAAGCATCTGGCATATGAGTATGGTAAGAGAGGAGCACGTCTAGCTCTTGTTGCCAGAAGAAAGAATCGACTCAATGAGGTTGCTAGCAAAGCCAAGTCCTTTGGGTCCCCTGATGTCATCACCATCCCTGCAGATGTTTCATGTGTCCAAGACTGTAAACGTTTTGTTGACTTAACATTAAACCATTTTGGACAGTGTGAGTTTTTTCAAAACAATATGTTTTTGTAATTTCCGAAGGTTATGAATGTAAATGGTTAATAATTGTGACATTTCTTTGTAGTGGATCATTTGGTGAACAATGCAGGAATAGTTCCTCTCAGCTTATTTGAAGATACTACTGACATCACTAATTTTGCACCCGCTATGGTGAGGAATCGAATGGGTTTCTAATTTCTATGAATAAATATTTTAATTGCAAATAATTTTCACATGACAAATTAACAGGACATTAACTTCTGGGGTTCTGCATACGGCACATATTTTTCAATCCCCCACCTCAGAAAATCCAAAGGTAAGATCATAGCCATAGCTTCCTCAGCTGGATGGTTACCTGCTCCAAGAATGATGTTCTACAATGTAATACACAAAACCTCATCAACAAGCTAAGCTCCTGTTGTTATGTATATACTCCCTCCGTCCCAAAATGTAAGCAAATTTGACTTTTTAGGTACATTTGACTATTGATGTATTTGGTCCATAATATGAGCTAGATACATCAATAGTCAAATGTACCTAAAAAGTCAAATTTGCTTACATTTTGGGACGGAGGGAGTATTTCTTTCTCGTGTCAATAACCAGTAACCAATTTATAGCTTTCAAATTCTACAGGCAAGCAAAGCAGCGGTGATCAGCTTATATGAGAGTCTAAGAACTGAATTGGGAAGGGACATAGGAATAACTATAGTTACACCAGGGTTGATTGAATCAGAAATGACCCAAGGGAAGTTCCTATCTAAGGATGGCCAAATGGTTCTTGACCAAGAAATGAGAGATGTAAGAATGCTTTTTACTTTTCATTACAAGTGTTAGTTTTTCTTACTGATATGAGTTTTATTTTTTTGGGGATCAACAGGTTCAAGTTAGTTTGGTGCCAATAAGATCAGTGACAAAAGCTGCCAAAGAAATTGTGAATAGCGCTTGTCGTGGAGACTCTTACCTGACAGAACCAGCATGGATTAGGACCACCTTCTATTGGAAGGTGTTTTGCCCTGAAGTATTAGAAATTTTAAACCGTTGGTTTCTACTCTCAGGGTCTTCAGAGAAGGAAACAATTAGCAAGAAGCTCATAAATCTACCAGGCTTAAAGAAATATGTGTATCCTGAGTCAGTTAGAAATCCTAAGATCAAGCCCAACTAAAGTCCAATTGTATATCTTTGAAATATAGGTCATGCTTTGTAAATATTGAAATAATATCTGATGACACTATTACAAAAAAGAAAACTTGTATTGTAAAGCATGAAGCATGTAGTGTCTTCTAATTCATAAACATAGAAGTGTCATAAAAATAACATTATATGTGCTTCTTCCGAGTTCTGATTCCTTCCTACTATTTCTGTTATGTATTTTTACATTATGCGGATACTGCCTCAAACTGAGATAATGAAAACAGCAAGGTTTTAGAAACTAGATTCGTGTGCTAGTCTGGTTGAACTGTAGTTGAATTATGGTTCAACTGAGTTTCAATTTCTACAATTTTTTAATACTTTTTTATTATTGGTCGAACAACCAATTAAACTATGTCCTAGAAGTCTCTGATCTCCAATCTTTCCAGTAGCAAACCCTACAAAACTAACTAATGAGCTAAAAAGCAGCAAAGCTAAAATCGGACCATAATTTACATTTCAAATTAAATTACTAAAATATTTGTTACATGCATTCACCGAGTGCACCACCACCAACGGCAACATAATATACATGCCAACCTGAGATTAATGCGAGGGCCATACCTTGTTTTCCTCTGGACCTCATACAGCCACATTTCTAAGTCCATCTTAGTTCTGCTAGGACTTTAGAAATCAGGGATTTTGGTGAGGTATGTAGATTAGTTCTATCGTCGTCTTCAATATGTAAGGGCTGCAATGGCATCTTGCCATTCATATTGTGTTTGGTTTGTAACAATTTTGAGCCCAACTCCCACATAGCTAAATTAGGATATGTTAGCCATTCAAATAATTACGGGGATAAAACGATAGTGTCAGAAGGGAAATGATTTTGAGCTTGTGCAGGACGATGAGACTTCAGCCTTCTCAGAAGGGACCATGCATCAGATTTAGGACAGCCTTGATTCATGTCTAGGGCAAGTGGAAGGGAATATTTTCTATTTAATTCCACAAGTATTACTCCCTAGAGATAAAAAAGATGTAAATTAACAGAATGAAGAAACAACTATAAATTTGCTGCTGGCTAACAATTGCATATAACTTGCAGGAATCTGCCATATACAAAGAAATATATGTAGTACCTCAAAGTTTGCTAAGAAAGCTTGGAATTTGTGCATAGTCTCCTTCATGTTGTTGACTATATTCATGTCTGAAGAAGAGAGAGCCGCAGTGACCTCCACAGGAGAATAACCAATTCCTTTCTGTACAACCTAAAATATTTGATCATTGATCAACTTAGTACAGCAAAAAGATAAAGCTCACCTACTAAAAGCTTAAGTTTTAGAACAAACTCACATCATGATCAATGAGGATTTCAGAAATAAGGCTACCGTCATCGACATATGCCTGAAGTTCGTAGGTTGTCCTTTTCTTATACTGGAATCCTTTTACACCGGTCAGAAAGCACTGCAAAAATATAATGCATTTTTATAGTATTGAAAGATAGAGATTACAGAAATTAAGACACATCAACTACAACATGCTCAAAAGAAAATTCATCCACAAACCAATATCACCATAGAATAGCAATTTAATGGCTTATACTCAAATCTCACAAATATGAAGCTTTATATTTTGAGGAGAGAACAAAACGTGGATTCAGCTCAAAGAATTTTTTACAACATCGGAGTAAAACATGTTTGAACTTTTAACAACATCATCGTAAAACATGTTGGTAGGTAACCTATTCTAACAACTCATATTGGGTATAGACTCAACAAAAGCAATTTGAATACCGATAACATATGCATGAGAGCTAAAAATAACTACCCAAAGAAAGAACATTTGACAGTTTAAACTCCTTACCTTAATTTTACCCCGAACCAAAGGATCTGTCTCCTTCATTGCAACCCATTTGGCTGACAAACTAGCCAAGTATGTGAAAGGAACTTCTCGGTTTCCAGACAGTATGAGCGGATTGTCACTGGCATCATCCATCAGGATATCTTCATTGTTAAAAACAGTGGAGGGAGATCCATTCAGAAAAGTATTATCTGTGATTACAGAAACTCTGTTCCTGCCTGTCTCGATGTTTTCAGAAACAGGAGAGTGGTTAATAGTCACAGAACTTTCTCTTGTTATATGAACGGTGTCTTCATGATTCATTGCAACATTTGAATTCATGTGAGAAGATTGGTTGCCAACAGAGTTTTCCCTGGTAGTATTAGCAGTATCCATATGCATCTCCTCGCCTATTGAAGAAGTCTGGTTAGCCATTGAACTATTATGGGACACAGGAATGGTACTCCGCTGCATATCAATATTCATTGGCTCCACATTTGAAACCATGTGAGGGATTGAACTCGAAGTAGCATTTAGTGCATCCATAGGTGAAGCCTCTTCGGTTGTTATTCTGGAACTCCTCTGGCACTGCATATCAATATTCATTTGCTCCAAGTTTGAAACCATGTGAGGCATTGAATTGGAAGTAGCATTCCGTGCAGCCATGCGTGAAATGTATTCAGTTGTTATGCTGGCACCCCACTGGCGCTGCATATCAATATTTATTCGCTCCTCGTTTGAAACCATGTGGGGTATTGAATTGGAAGTAGCATTTTGTGCACCCATGCGCGGAGCATATTCAGTTGTTACACTGGCACCCTGCTGGCGCCGCATGTCAATATTCGTTCGCTCCACATTTGAAACCGTGTGGGGTATTGAATTGGAAGTAGCATTTTGTACACCCATGCGCGAAGTATCTTCAGATGTTATGTTGTTACCAGTGTCAGGAATGTTGTGGCTGGTACCTGGTGTAAAACACATACATAAAGAACAGATGAAATCAGAGACAAGAATACTAAGACTGAGATTGGTTAAAACATAGGTATATACACCCTCGCTCACACACATTTATATACTCTAATCTAGAACATATGGGCTTACCTTGGTTATTTGCATGGCCAGTATTAGTATTGGGCAACGTTGAGCCACTATGACTGAGATCATCAACTCTACTTGAAGGCCATGCAGCAAGAGTCGCTCGGGTTGCTAAAGGAGGAAGCACTCCATTTCTGGTTCTGCATGAGGATGACAAAGACGAACTAATCAATGCTTATCTATATACAGTAAAATCATAGATTATAATAGTGTAGAAGCAAGCAACAAACATAGAAACAACAAGAAAGCTTGCACCAATTTAGCTTCCCTGTTCAAATATAAATTTTCAATGTTCATACCAGTCTCAAATCCTGTTGGAATAATTAATTTGTACCTGTTTCCCCTTGCTGGCTTATTAAGTTCATCAACCAGACGCTTTCGAGCTGCATCCAGCTGCTCGACTAATCCCCCCAATACTTCAATGGTTTCAGGAACCAGCATCAAAAGTCCACGGCGCACTTGTACATTAGAGATTGCAACCTACAAGTATCAATAGATCCCTCAAGTTCACCCTTACTCGGGGAGAATAGAAAATAAGTAATGTGTGTATCCATCAATAGCAGATGAAAGTGATAAACAAAGAGAAGACCCCTAAAAGACTAAAAATAAGAACGGACCATTGCTTATTTAATTGACCATTTGCATATACCTAGATCCAGATCCATCAAATTCACAAAAACTAATGCATCTAAATCAGCATCGTTACAAAATTATCTAAGTATAAATTTAGAGAATAAGCTTATAACTTATTTCTTGAGGCTAAATATAAGCATCATGGCCATGTATGTGTGTGTATTCAGATGAAAAGAAAGGATGACTCGTGGCATCAAGAAACCTTTAAACCAGAAGACGCACAAACATCAAGGGATTTAATAGGCCTGTACTCCATTCCAAAAACTCTCTGAATCCCATCAGTCATTGACAACTTCAAGCACCTTTTAAACCCTGGAGGAGCTTCTTGATATCTGCTTCGTAGAGGACAAGTCATATTGAGAATTTCATCAACCTGTCAATACATTCGGTTATAATGCCTTCACGTTCCGCAAACAAAATTGATCGCAATTAACGATACACAGAAAATACACATCAGCAACCATCTAAACAAAAATTAGTTAGCCCACCGCAATTGTGTTTGGGAGGAGACTGAAACCACCTGATGTCAGAACTCTCCCCGAACTCTGGACTACTAGTGCGGAAAATCATAATTAACTTAATTATGAACAGAACGGAATTGAAACCTGCAAAACGTAAGGACCAGGGAGAATATCGAGATGCATAGAAGCGACATTGGGAGGAAGAACACCGGAGCCACAGAAATTGAGATCATTAAACAGAAACTGCTCGAAACAGAGTTTAGCCTTTGTTGCAACATCGAATCCTTCAAAGCCTCTCACTGAATCCCCTAATTCGCGAATACAAGTAGCAAGAGAGTCTCTCTTCAAGCCAAATCCAAGGCGGCGAAGAAAATCGTTGATTGGACAGCCGGAAGCCTGAGGTTCGGGAATAGGCGGAGGAGTAATTAAGTCGTCGGAGACGTCGATGAAGTCGTCGTCGGAGATTACGACGGGTTGTGGGGGGAAATTGGTGGTGTTGTGAGTTTGATTTGTGACTGTGTCAGGTTGTGGCGGAGGTTGAGGCTGAGGCTGAACTGCGTCGGCGTTTTCTTCCTCTAAATCGTCGTCGTCGAGCATGAGACGGCGTATGTGCATTTTTGTTTTCTCGGCTAGAAAAGAATGGAAGCTTTTTTTGAAAATGTGGTTCTCTTTTGCCTTCTGACGGGAATGAGCGGGAATGATTTAGGTTATGCAATTTTCTTACTTTCTCAAGTAAAAAGGGAGGCGCGAATAGAAGTGGGGCCAATATTAGCCCAATTGTTTTTTATAGTAAAGTTTAGATAATCTCTTCTCTTATTTTTAAATGTTGTTAGATTAGCCACAAATCAACCCTAATTTTTTCCCTCCAATTGCAAACATTTAATGATACTCTATTTGTTTTAATAAAAAAAATAAAAATAAAAGAATTTTTTTTGTACTTAATTACTACTCCAATTTCAATAAACATGGGATAAAACTTTATTTCTACTTAGTACACTACTCCAAATCCAATAACATTTAAACTGCTATATTCAATTCTAATTTATTTGGACCTTATATTTTCATTATTAATATTATTATTATATCTATTATCATATATTTTTTTATTAATATTTTATTACTATTTTTAATTATTAAACGTTATATATGAAATAATTCTTCGATATTTTTACCAATTTATAAGAACCGCGCAACGCACGGGTGAAAGTCTAGTTGCTCTTCAATCTTTTTAAATTGATCATAATCAAAGATGAAATAAAAGGGGCACAAAAGGGGTGTTCAACTCTTATAAAACTTTGAAAACACACTAAGGGATTGATACACCCTGTGAAGTTCCGACACGGCTAAAATAGAGTGTGTCGTCATGTCGGACACGTGTGGGACACCGACACTCGGACAATATGCATCCGGCACGTTTTAGATAATTTTCTTAAATTGAAAGTACTTAACTGTTTTGATAGATTATTTCAATGGTTGATTGAAAGTACTAAGTAGACTATTTATAAATTGTGTTCACAAACTGCTTTATTTTATTAATATATAAAATATATATAGCCGTGTTGTGTCCTAAGTTTTTTACATTGTCCCGTGTCGTGTCTCGTATTGTGTCCATGTCCGGGCTTCATAGGATACACCGATAAGAAAAAAGATACACTAACATTATTCCGAGAACGGTATACAAATCAAAACCAAGAAATATAAATAATTTAGTCCGCCAAACACATAATTAACACAACCTCCGCGAAATAAGCGATTGTTACGCATGTGTCAAATATTTCACGTCGTTGACAACCAAATAATACGACGGAACCTTTGCTATTCTTATTTTTGCCTTTTGCTAAGTCATCAAACTTGTTAAAATGAAGCATCACATCGTCAAAAAGGAAAGAATCGGTACCCAACCACCTAGATAGAAACTGCCAGACTAGAGCAATGGTGGTGCAAGTGAAAAAAGTATGATGTAAGCTCTCATACACCAGAACAGAAAACACAACTCCTGGTTGAGATAATCTAATTTCTCCAATATAATACTTGTTGGATTGATGAGTCATACATCTATTTGAACATACCTTTTTTTCTTTGCTTTCGGTGCATGAATCTCAATGGGTCTAATGTTATCTTCATTTTTTCTTTCTTTAAATTTTACAAAATTAAATTAAAATAGTAGTACAATTGAGTTTAAAAGTTACTGTATAAGATAACTAAAAAAAGATAATAAGATACAAAATTATACTTAACATTGTCTATAAAACACATATATATTAACAAAATTTTTACTATAATTCATTGGATCATTTTTAATATTTTGAAAGTTGATGAAGGCATTGAATTTGATGTGGTATGATATGTCCAAAGCAGTTTATTTTAAACAAAAGAAATAGAGGAAAATATATACACTGTCCATTAACTATAGCTTCTGCCTTATTTTACTCAAAACAAATAGAAAAGGACTTTCCAAACACGTTACTAGAGGCAATAAGATCAGAATTCATATCAAGCCCCATACTGTATGTTGTCTGTGTGCTTTCTAAAACAACAACAACAACACAGCATTCGTTGCACAATACACATGGCACTTTGCCCTTGTACGTTACCTTACATTGTTGACAAATAATTCACCTTACATTAAACCATTGCTACAATCTATGAGCAATCAATCAATATTATTAACATCACATAAAGATAGCTACGTTGGAAACGTAAATATTTGGAACTCTTTCTATCTGTGCGATGAAAATAGGTTAGGCCGAGCAAAACTTATATTAGCTCTGTTAAAAAATTTAAAGTCTAAATTTAACATATAGTTTTAGTATTTTTTAGGCTTCAATCTTTTTGAAATAATTCATTTCAATAATTTCAAATTTTTTGTCCAAAATCTGACTGTGAATGATAGAGTGCCACAATTGTTGATTACAAATAGAGAATATAGAAGGAACAATAATAATAATACAAATACTATATAAACAAAAACATGCACTGATATTTATTGGACAGACTAAATTGGGTTGTCAAATAACTTCCCAACTGTTATTTGTTATCTTGTCTCCAAATTTTTTATCTATGCTCTTCCTATATAATGTCATTCAAGGAATCAATGAACCTTCACATTTCAATTCTAAGTTCTATAATAACTTCTGTCTGCTCAATTCTTTCTGCATTGTAGTACTTTCCTTAACAACTTATTGTTGTACTATATTGGTAATTATTAACCATAAGGTATATCACTTCCTAGTTTTGCATTGTCACATTTTAAAGACTCTTTTGCAACATTGTTAGTACTAATTTAACACTATTTTTTTTTCAATTGTGAACAGATTCTTGTATTTAATGGCAAATAAATTGAATATAAAGCTAGGAGAACCAACTCTTGTTCTTCCTGCAGAACCAACAAAGAAAGGACTATACTTTCTTTCAAACCTTGATCAAAACATAGCATATCCGGTTCGTACAATTTATTGTTATAAATCACCTTCAAAGGGAAATGAGGATGTTGCACAAGTTATTAAGGATTCTTTGTCAAAGATTCTTGTTCATTACTATCCTATGGCTGGAAGGTTGACAATAAGCTCAGAAGGAAAGTTGATAATAGATTGTACTGAAGAAGGTGTTGTGTTTGTTGAAGCTGAAGCAAATTGCATGATGGAAGATTTGGGTGATATGACAAAGCCTAACATTGAAATTCTTAGAAAACTTGTTTATGATGTCCCTACTGCTAAGAACTTACTTGAGATACCTCCTCTTCTTATTCAGGTTTTTGCTTAATTTGATTTTTGATACTGTCATGAAATTGTTTATGCCTTAAATTTGTGTGCTAATGTTTTGGACCAATTACAAAAATATGAAAAATAGTAACAAATTTGTAATTTTTTAAAATTTGTAGGGACTAATTTGCTAATTCTGAAAATTTACAGGGTCTGGTTTGCAATTTTGGACAAATTATATGGACCCACTTGCATATTTGAAAAAATAAATAGTGGCTAATGTGCAAGTTTTTTTAAACATACATACCCCAATTTCATTACTTTGAAAAAATTGCAATAACCAATTTCTTAAATTTTATGTGGTATATACCACCACATAAAAATACTTCATAAAATTTCTTAATTTTGACAATTCACCAACTTTATCTTTCAAACAATATAGTTTACATAGAAAATTTTAAATTAACCTCTAAAATTTACCACAAAATTTAATCATACAAACACACTATAAGCTCTTTGTCACTAGAATATGAAGGGTATATGTTTCATGTACATATATCAAGAACGATGCATGTAATTTTTTTCTTCACCGCTAGTATCCAGCTCACTTGGTCGACTAATCCAGTTAGAAGGATGCATGTAATTAATTTTCACTTGTGTATAAAAAAAATGTTTCATGTTTTTTTTAAGACTAATGTTACTTGTTAGTATGTTATGATAGTAGTGAGTGCTTAAATCATGTATCTTATTTTCAAACACTTAATCAGACAAAGATATCTAAGTTATCTAACAATGTTATTTTTTTAAAAATTTGAACTAAAACCTTCTTTTTCAGGTGACAAAATTCAAATGTGGAGGATTTGTTTTAGGGGTAAATGTGAACCATTGTATGAATGATGGTATAAGTGCAATGCAATTTGTGAACTCTTGGAGTGACACAGCTAGAGGACTAGACTTAAAAATTCCACCATTTCTAGACAGAACAATACTCAAACCACGTAATCCTCCACAAATACACTTCACACACAATGAATTTGCTGAAATTGAAGATTTATCAAACACAGACAAATTAATTCATGAGGAAGAAGAAATGGTCTACAAGTCCTTTTGTTTCACTCAAGACAAACTTGAATTTCTCAAGAAAAAGGCCACAGAAGATGGTATTGTGAATAAGTGTTCAACTTTTGAAGCACTTTCAGCTTTTGTTTGGAGAGCTAGAACTAAAACTTTAAAAGTGCATCCAAATCAAGAAATGAAGTTACTTTTTGCTGTTGATGGAAGATCAAGATTTGTTCCACCAATACCAAAAGGGTATTTTGGTAATGCAATTGTTTTATCAAATGCTATGTGTAAAGCAGGTGAATTATTGAAGAATCCATTATCATTTAGTGTGGAAGTGATTAAAAGATCAATTGAGATGGTAACAGATAGTTACATGAGATCTGCTATTGATTACTTTGAAGTTAATAGAAGTAAACCTTCATTAACGTCAACACTTTTGATTACAACATGGACTAGATTGTCTTTTCATGAAGCTGATTTTGGTTGGGGGAAACCTAGGAGTTTTTGTCCTGTTACTTTGCCACAAAAGGAAGTTATTTTGTTTTTACCAAATGGTGAAAATAGTAAAAGTATTAATGTGTTTGTGGGTTTGCCTTCTTCTACTATGAAAATATTTGAAAAACATGTGGAGATATGAATAATGGAGTAGTAATTGGATGAGGGAAAGGAGCACGGTATTTATAGTACATCTAATCTTGTTATTAAGATAGTATAATAGTAATAAGAAGAAGGCTTGTGATTTGTTACTTTTAATTGTTGTACATGACCACACTTGCATGTGGTCTATAGTGGACTATGTTTTGTTGCCATTGAATGTTGATGTTTCATATATATATAAGATTTGTTTTGATAATTGATTGACTTTACATGTCATATTTCTCTCTATTGTGGTTGTTTGGATTAGTCTATTGCCACTTCTTTTGTTATGAAGATATAATAAGGAAAATGCCAGAATGCACGATTATAGAACAAGTCATGCAAAGATGACGACTTGATGTGGCAAGCCTTATGAGTAATGCTATGTGATTTGTGATAACCACGTTACCCTTTATTCATATATCCTCTATATTACCATTATAGCCCATGTATGGTTACACACTTACACGTTTCCCACTATCGTCCAATTTCGTTTGTGAGCACGTCGTACCACGTAGCATTACTCATTACTCATATAATAAAGATGCAATTACCTTCATGGAGGGGGGGAATGTCAGCTTGATGAATATATATATTGCCTCTTTATGACTAGATGACGACTGATCATATGACGGATATTTTGATCTTTGATCGAGCTTGAAAGACTATGATGTGATGATACCATAAATGGATATGGATAACTAGCTACCTGATAAGATCCATTACTTAACAGAGTGAGAAATTTCATTGTGCAAACCAAAAAACTTCTATCAACATCTGCATGTTCATTTTAGAAGAATGTTTCTTCATTTTGCATAAGGGGCTATAAACATAAGGATAAAAAAATACTATTATGAAAGTTAGAGAGTCAAATTGTAAGTTTGTGAAAGTTAAAGGGTTAAATGTACATTTTAGCTTAAGAAATAAATTGAGATTAACACACATTAACAGTTATTTCTTTGTCCATATAAATATAGAAATGACCAAAATTGATTACAAGTATTTTAAGTTTAATGTTTGCAATTAGTCCTTAAAGTTTTTTAAATACTAAATTTGTCTTTGTAATTACTTTAATGAGTAAAATTATTACACTAACCATATAAACTGTTATTAATTTAATGCTTAAAAAATTTAAAAGACGAATGTGTTACAAATGTCAAACTGAAAGGATTTTTTAATGTATTTTCCGTTTTAAAATCTCACCTGACAATTCTTAAAAAGAGACTAACTATAAATGTTGTTGCCATAGCAAGATTATAGACAATCTTATTTCAAACTTCACACTTTTTTTTTTTTATTAACACAAACATCACACTTGAATTGTTATAGATGGAAAACTATGGAAAAGAAAATAAGATTTACAATTTTTATTGATTATACGAAACTTAATAAAATCACTTCAAAGGAAACTATCTACAACTTTCTCGAAGTCCAACTCAAAGTCCATAATTTTTTTGTCAAAAAAAAACTCAAAATTCACAGGTTGCAAATTAAGATTGTGAACCCAATTAAGCATCCAGCCCAATTGTAAAACTATATCAAAACTTTTTCCTTTGGTACAAGAAACTATATCAAAACTCAATAATCCTTTCGTACAATACATAGGTATCTATTGTCAAAAAATATATATACATACGTATATCTACAACATTAACTTTACAACTTTAATACCAAAACCTATACTCTCATAAAAAATAAAAATAAAAACTTTATACCAAAACCTCATAATTGGCATCACAACTAAGGTTAGAAGAGCGACAAGGGCTGTGTTTGTGAACCATTGGAAATTTGCAACCAACAAAACTCATATCATTATCAGTCTCTATTTCCACAAGTGCCTCATAGAACAAGTCAACGTTACAAGGAAGCCATAGAGGACCATCGTTTCTATAACCATATTCATTCTCAACATCTTCTAAAAGTGTTTTGAACAAAGGATGATTGAATATTTTGATCTTTATTATGAATCTTTGTCTTTCAGA
This sequence comes from Trifolium dubium, assembly GCA_951804385.1. Taxonomy (NCBI): domain Eukaryota; kingdom Viridiplantae; phylum Streptophyta; class Magnoliopsida; order Fabales; family Fabaceae; genus Trifolium; species Trifolium dubium. Next base: position 3,123,227 of record OX638071.1, read on the forward strand.
TCCAACATAGACACAAACACAACCATTTGGTGGTCTCTTACAATTAAGATCCTTTTGTTTTTCGTAGCACTTGTTCTCTGATAATTTGCCATAGCTTCCACATCCACTTTCTTCTGGACACAATCTCTTGTTGCTTCTCAATACTCTTTTGCACTTCTTCACTAAATCCATCTCTATGAAAGTAATAAGGAAGAAGCAAGAGAGCTTAGAATTAGAAATTGTGTTGATGATGTATGAAAGTCCTAAGAAATTAATCTCCTTATATAGATGAAGACGAATAAAAAGTCTTACACGTCCCAACCCTATTATATTTTATATTTTATTTTTTGATAAAAGTCCCACCCTATATATTTTATTGATATATGGTATTTTATGTCAACTACAACGGCCTTATTGCATCTTTTTTTTCAATTTATCGGTCTACACACGTGCTTTTGGACTTTGAAAATTTGAATGATATATTCTATGAAATTGTCTTAGAGCACCCTATTGGTTAACTCAACATTATGATTAAGTGGATTTCATAGAATCCCATCAAGTTTTCTATTGAAAAATAAAGAATCACATCATAGCAATAGCGATGTCGTGTCACCAGAGAGAAAGTAGATCTTTTGAAAAAAGTCTAAAAAATCTTATATAACAATATTGTGTCGTCTAGGGTTCAAATCCTAGTGGAGGTCTGAAGTTCAAATTCTGACAAAGGAGATTGTAATATATTATTTACTAACAAAAAAAAAGTTTTGTTATACAAAAATATTTAGTGGCGCAAATCGTTGTCCATTTATTTATTTTTTTGTCAGGTTTGTCCGCTTATCTTTAATTCAAATATAGTTATATATAAGCTTAAATATCATTTTTGTCCCTGTATGTATGCGAAATTTTGGTTTTAGTCCATGTATCGATTTTTGTTCTAAATAAGCCTTTGAATCAATCAAATTTTTTTATTTTCGTCCCTAAAGCAAAAATTCGTAGGAAAATTCGTATGAAAATCTACAGAAAACTTGCGAATTTTCCTGCGAATTTTAGCTTTAGGGACTACCAAAATCAATATAGAGATTAAAACCAAAATTTCGTATACATACAAAAACAAAAATGATATTTAAGTCTTATATATATTGATATGATTATTCTACTTCAGAAGAAAAATAAATACTCCCTCTTTATTAAGAAAAAATATGTACAAAATATAAGTCGTTTTATAATATCAATAAAATATATATTTAATATTATTTTTCCTATTTTATTGTTATATTGTAATTATTCAAAATTTCTAAATTTGTCCGTAGAATATATTTCCCAAGTAAACACATAATTGATAGTGGAAAAAGAAAGAGACATATCATACACTAGTCTTCTTCATCCTTTTTCTAAAGTCAAAGAATAATAAGGAGAAAAGGAAGTTATGATCGATAATTTGGCCATGGCGCAGTCATTTCTGACGAGTAATTTAGAAGTTAGCTTACAAATTCATTGAAATAGTAGTTCACCAATTCAAGAACTTTCTTTTTCAACTAATAGTTAGTAAGTAGTGTACTACTACTTAATTCATGCATTACACAAACTTGAACGTTACGTTGAATATTAACCATGATCGTCACTTACAAATTTTTGTTTGAAAGGCAAAGATAATTATTGAAGAAGGAAAAGAAACAATAGCATGCATATGCTTGACTACAAGAACAAAACAGAACACAGGTGTTTGCTCCTGAACAGAGCACAAAGATAAATTCAAAATCTAAAAATTAATACAACTAAACAATGTACCTAATATGTCTGCGATGAATTGTCTATATTAAATGGTTTATTGTCTATGGATAATGAATGAATGTATAAATTAGTGGACGAAATTACTAATCAACACTTTTGAAAATCTTCCCCTAAGAAAAGTGGATATCCGTTTCTAGAATCTCTTCATCTTTTTCAGGTTATATGAATTGAGTTGGATTTTAAGTGGCTTTCAAATCAAAATTATATTGGTGGCTGTATTGTTTTCTTTCTTTAGCTAGTTTAATGGTTAATCTAACACACCTTAAATGTGAGAATGTAGGAAGGGTTTATACCCTGATCCTATTAATATTCTTCATAATTATCAACCGAACTAAACTTATGAAATTATATGGATAATTTCTAACTAATAGGTTTGACTGGTTGCACTTGCACACAGACATTTATTTTGAATTTACACGACTATTTGATAAGAAAAAGGGTTAAATATATTTTTAGTTTCTATGAATATACCAAATTTCATTTAATCATTTTTAGTCTCTGCACAAATTTTCAGCAACTTTTGTTTCCTCAAATATTTTCTTATCATTATTTTTGGTCCCTGTTTTTTATTCAACTCATGTTTACTTTTTCATTTTTTAAGGGTTTTTTGTATTCATGTTTATAATATTATAAGAATCTGATCTCTCCCATAAAAAATTGGAATTTTTAACATAAGTTGAATTACTTATGAATTTGCAAAAAATTAAAAAATTCATATTTAATTCATTTATTGTTTAAAAATTTTCAACTTTTACAAAAGAGATCCCTATAATATACTAAACATATCCCGCATAATTTTTTTTAAAAAATTTCGAATGTTTATTTATATGTGATACTTATTGTTGTCACAAGACTCACATTAATGTCTTAATTTTTTATTTTAATTTTCTTAAAATAATGTCTTAATTTTTTATTTATTTTATAATTAAACATTAATTTGTTTTCCCACTACTAGTTGATTGAAATTTGTCAATTTTTAATCTTGATATGCAGGGACGGAACTAAGTACATTATAAAAGGGGCGGTCGCCACCCTTAATTATATAGTGCTATACTACCCCACTTTGTATATATAGTGTTTGCCACCCCAAATTTTAATCAAAAAATTTGTGTTCGCCACTGTATATAGTATAAATCATTCGTCCTTGCAAACTAATGGCATAGTGATATCGAGTTTATTAGTATATTTTGTCGATGTACAATTATTTTATAAATGCCTCTAACAATTTTTTTTTTTGGGTCAGTAGTTTAATGATTAGAAATTCACCCTTTAAAGGTGAATAAGCGGGTGTATCCGGATTCGAACTTAGATTCCCACACTTTCATGCAATATGTCCAACATGTTATTGTTACATCAATTAATAAATATGTATGACAATTCATCTGTTTTTATATTCATTACTTGACGTGACAACATATTATTATATGCATATATAAAATAATTGTTCACCGACTTAGTATACAAATTAAATTAATAATAATAATAATTAAAGTTTAATTGCTATGCACCGTTAGTGTAAAATTATTTTACACATGCATTCAATAATATATTGTCGCATCATTTAATGAATATGACCTGTCGTGTGTTTTTAAACACAATACAAAATGTGTCAATATATTATTCAATACACGTAAAAAATAATTTTACACTCTCAAATACTTTTTTAGTCATGAAGTTTTGTGAAAACTAGACTTCACAATAAAATAAATTACGATTTTATTTTACAAAATTGATGATGATTTTCTTGCATATATATGGCCACTAAATTTTTCGCCACCCTCGATTATTTTTTCTGGTTCCGTCCCTGTTGATATGAGTTCCCTCCTAGAAGAAAATAAAAAGAAACATATATGATGAAGACAAGGATAATCTGTTTCATTCATTTTAAAAGTCACTAAGACTTTACTCTATGTATCTACAACAGTTAATTTTACAACTTTATACCAAAATCTCATAATTGGCAGCACAAAATCTCACAATTGACAAAACAGTAAAGAATGTGAAACAGAATTGAGCTTGTGATCCTAAGCACTCTCCATCTCCACAAGGGCCTCACAAAACAAGTCAACATGACAAGGAAGCCATAGAGGACCATCATTTCTATAACCATATTCATTTTCAATATCTTCTAAAAGTGTTTTGAACAAAGGGTGATTGAATATTTTGATCTTGATTATGAATCTCTGTCTCTCAGATCCAACATAGACACTAACACAACCATTTGGTGGTCTCTTATAATTAATATCCTTTTGTTTTTTGTGGCACTTGTTCTCTATTAATAACAATTTGTCATAGCTTCCACCTTCACTTTCTTCTGGATACAATTTGTTGTTGCTTCCCCATACTCTCTTACACTTCTTCACAAAATTCATCTTTATGAATAATATAATTATTAGATTAAATGTTTGTATATATCTCTAGTTGAAGGGGAAAAGCAAAGAGAGATTAGAAATTGGAGTGTTTTATGTCTTGGTTAGACTGTCCAAGAAGTTATAGAAGTCGATCCTTATATATACACACCACAAAAGTCTCACATGGTCCCACACTATATATTACTACTATATGTATCTTTCTTCCACTTGTTGGTTGGTCTAAACTTTGATCTTATATCGTTCTATTTTTTATTTTCATTATTATTCATTTTAATTAATCAGTTCACACATGACTTATTAAAGAATTAAAGAAAATTTATATATTTGGATTCAAAGTTTGGAAAAATACATTGAGTATGTGACAATGGTAGAATTGGAATAAGTTGTTATGAGAGCGTGTAGACTTAGTCCATATTAGTTTGTGTTAGTGTCGTAATTCACATACAATATATAATGATTAAGTATTTGTAGTTAGTTATAGCTATCAAATACTCTCTTGGTCTTTTATTATATAACCTCTACCAAAAAAATATAGATATTAAAAAATTACTAAAATAAAACATTATTGTATAAAATATATATACTATATGACTATTATTTTTTTAGAAACAACTATATGACTATTATTAAATTATTTTTTATACAAAATGTGTATTTAATGTTAATTTTATGAATTTCTGAATTCTGAACTATATATCTTACAGCACTACTCGTTAGCACAACCTGAAATTAAACTCAAATTTAGTCTTATTTTGAGGGAGAGAAAATAATGGTTGGTTGGTACTGTAGTGGGAACAGGAAAACATACATTCTTCTCCGAGTTGTTTTATTTATTTTATTACTAAAACAGTCAATGAATTGTAACAAAAAATAAGACACTCAAAGAATAATAGAAAAAACAAACGCGATTGCGAGTGAAAGTGGTTGTCCCTTACTTATTAGGCTCTCATTCCTGACGGGTAATTGTTAAGTCTACAATCAACACACAACTAGAAAGTGATCCTTTTCAACTACGAGGGTCAAAACAACACATGGCTCTTTAATCAGTCAACACTTAATTATAAATTCTCCCTCTAATCTTAGGAGGGATCGTTGATTTCAATAAATAACTATGAGATAAATTACTACGTTTATTATTTACGATAAATTTTACTAGTTTAACCGTTTAATTATTGAATAGATTAATTCTTTAAGATTTTATGAAATTTTAAAACTATTTGATCATTAAATAATTTTAAATGAACATGTAATTATAAATATATCAAATCATTTTAGTTTTTAATAAATGGCACATTATATCATCATATACAATACTTCTTCCGTCCCAAAATGTAAGAGAAAAAATAAAAATCACATTTATTAAGAAAAAGTAAAATATAATGATTGAGAGTATGTTTTTTTTGAAAAAAGTTGTATAGAAATTAAAGATGTAAAAACAATTTTTATTAGTTGTTGGTTATAGAAAAAGTAAGAGAGAGAGTAAACTTTTCTTAAAATTATAAATATTTAAACTTTTTCTCTTATATTTTGAGACAAAAAATTTGAATTTTTTTTTTATATTTTAAGACGAAGGGAGTATAGTGCATGTAGTAGAGTTCAAAGTTCGAACCATTGTACAAATATTTATTCATTTTTAAGAGGTAAAGTTCTAACTACCGACAAAAAATAATATATAGTATGCTATGCTCGTTCGTGTCCATGTGGTTCATTGTACAAACTAAGAATAGAAACACTCACAATGAGCACACCAAGCTAAATAGTAGTACATGAAATGTAGTCTTAAAAACGACGACCCAAAAAACAACAGAAATGTATTCCATCTAAATAAAGCATACCACGTCCTAAACGTCCTTCTATTATCATTAAACAAATCAAATACTAGTAGCTTTTTGATTAAATTATTACTAAGAGTGCACGCAGAACCGTGGTGTCCAATTATCTTAATTATATTTTAGTTACTATACTTTACCAGTACTGCTTATGGATTATGGTGGTCTATCTATGCATGTATAAATTATTTGCGGGTAATTATCACTTTTTAAGACCCTGAGACAAGTGGACATCCCTTTTCTAGAATCTCTTCATCCTTTATAAGGTTATCTGAATTAAGTTAGAACTTATCAGCTGGCTTTCAAATTACAATTATATATACACTGGAAAACAATAACTTATCTAGTTATCAGGTTTGACCGTTTGCACGTGCCCATTTAATTTAAATACATCTATGATCAGAATTAACTATTAAGAGATCTTACTAATTAGTAGTGGTGTAGTCCTTGTTGTATTTAAACATTAAAAATACTACTAAGAATGTTATAGTACTCTTCTTTAATTTCTTTTTTTTTTTCTTCAGAAGAATGTTATACTCTTTATTAATACAAGAACCGGTTTTAGTGACCAGCTGGGAAATATCTACCTACCAATACTTTCTAATAATCCAAATTGCACGTGTTACAAAGAAACCTAAATTTGCACCCAAAAAAAAAAACAAAGAAACCTAAATATTTAAAATTATTTACAGTTAGAATAGAAAAAAATTTATAATTATATTTTTTGTTAATTATATACAAGATTTAAATTATATTCGGTTGAGAAAATATTTCTCCCTGATTACATTTATTGGTTTAAGTATACTCCTACTTTAGATTTCAAATAATCGTCAATTTATGTTGGTTAATTTAACTTCTTCAAAAAAAAACAAAGATTTAAAGTAATTGTTTGGTTTTTCTATCAAAAAAAAAAAAAGAGTAATTGTTTGGTTATAAATATCATATTATAATTTAGTCTTTAAACCCTAAATTATTATCAATAATATTTTTAAAAAATATATTATTTTCTCTCATTCTTTTGGCTAAATATCACAAATTCAACACTTACAAAACAAAAACAATCACTAATTAAAATATTTTAAATGTATTAAGAACTAATCATAATTGTTTAAAATTTTTTTTTTTTGAACAGCAAATATATATTATTAATAAAACCAAGTCTCTGCTCAAGATGAACATAGGTAAAAGAGGAGTTTTAATTGTTTAAAAAAGTAATAATTAATCATAATATAAATGAAATAATGAGATACATTATTTTACCAGATTATCATAATTAAGTGTTTTTGTGTTTATCACTATATATCATAAATATAAAGTGTAATGTATATATTGACTTAATTGATATAGGATGTGATGCACATAACATAAATATTAATTAAAGTGTATAATTTCTTTGAACAAAATATATTTATATATAAGAATGAGTAAGTGCAACTCGATCCACCTTAATAAAAATAGTACATGATTACATATGATATTTGATCAACTAAATAACAATACCATAAAACCTATGCATGGTATCTTGCTAAGAGTTATCTTCCTAAGTGTAAAACAAGATAAGGGATATCCATGGATTGAAAGAAACATATATATCATGAAGGATTTACAACTTCCCAAAATATATTTTTCAAACACTTTCTATTTCCATAAGTGTCTTATAGAACAAATCAACATGACAAGGAAGCCATAGAGGACCATCATTTGAAAATCCATATTCACTTCCAACATCTTCTACAAGTTTTTTGAACAAAGGATGATTGAATGTTTTGATCTTGATCATTAATCTTTGTTTCTCAGATCCAACGTAGACACGAAGATAACCATGCGGTGGTTTCTTATCTTTTTGCTTTTTGTGACACTTTTCCTCTGATGATAATTTAGCATAGCCGCCACTTTCTTCTGCATACAATCTCTTGCAGTTGTTGTTGCTTCTCCATACCTTAAACTTCTTCACAAAGTCCATATTAATCACTATGATAGTAATTAATTGATATCAAGATTATACCCACCACAACTCCACAAGCAAGATATATAGTTTGATTAATGTGTTTGAAACAATATGACTTGCGTCCTAGCTATATATATACATATAGGGCGGTGTAGTTATATTGGCTATCTTTTTTTTTGGTATGGTAAGAAAAAAAACTATCTAATCTATTTCTTACTTTTGTTATTATTATTATTATTTAAATTTATGATCCATATTGGATAATTTAAAACTTAGTTATTATTCCACATTTTATTGTGATACAATCTAGTTAATTTTATGTGAGTTTTTTTTTTTTTTGAAACAACCCACAGGTAGAAATAATATTCTATCTATTATAAAAAAAATAATTATATCTATCTATTTTTTAATTATTATTCTATCTATTATAAAAGCATGAACATTTGTATTATAAAAAAAACAAATAAAAAAAGTTGAAGTATGCTTAACCCTAAATTTGAAAAAAATTCTACTGATAAATAAATCAATAATTTTATTTCTATCTTTTAAATAAAACTTATTTATTTATTATTTAATTTGACATGAATATCTCAACAATTTTGTTTCTATTATTAACTTTTTATTTATTATTTAATTTGACTTAAATATCTTAACAATTTTGTCCCATATGGAGGTATGTAATGATGATCAACCAAAATTCTTGCTAATTTGGATGTGATAAACCAAAAAATAGGTCGTATGTTTTCTTCGAATGCTCATTAGTTTGTTGTAGAGAGTTGCAAAAGAATATTAAGTCGGTTGAAGCTCACTTATGTGTTTATAATTCATCTAAGGTGAATTTTTTGCAGTTTAAAGGATATGTGATGTTAAAGAATCTCACATTGAAAGTGAGGTGATTAATATATGAATTTATAAGTAGAGTAATTCTTTAGTCAAAAAAAAAAAATAGAGTAATTCTCAATTTATAAATCAATTTTGTAAAGTTAAATTAGACCTAACTCTTAATTCTAATTAATAAAATAGTATCAGAGTCTCTAAGATATATGTCACGAGAGTGATATTATATTATTTCAAATTAAGATAAATTAAAATATATCATGAAGGAAAATTTGTTTCATTTTAAAATTCACAAAGTAGTATCTTATTACAAGAGTCTAGCTAGTGTATCTACAACAGAACTTTATACCAAAAGCTGGTAATTGACATCACAACCCATATTACTAGAACGACATGACAATGAAGAAGGAGAAACTGAACTATGTTTGTGACCCTTTGGAAACTTGCAACCCACATTCTCACTACTCTCCATCTCCATCAATGCCTCACAAAACAAGTCAACATGACAAGGAAGCCATAAAGGACCATCATTTGTATAACCATATTCATTCTCAATATCTTCTAAAAATGTTTTGAACAAAGGGTGGTTGAATATTTTGATCTTTATTACAAATCTTTGTTTCTCTGATCCAACATAGACACAAAGGCAACCATTTGGTACTAATTTATTTTTCTTAATATTCTTTTGCTTTTTGTGGCACTTTTCTGATAATTTGCCATAGCTTCCACTTCCACAACTACTACTTTCTTCATGATCATATAATTTGTTGTTGCTTCCCCATACCCTCTTACATTTCTTCACAAAATCCATCTTTATAATAAGCAAATATATATATCTTGTGGTAGGAGGAAACTAAAGCAATAGATATTGGAAATGAAGGTGATGTTGAATGTTTTGTGTATGAAAGGGTGCTGCTACCTTAGATGTTAAGATCTTTATATAGATGACTAACAACGTCTGTCCCACCCTATTATTATTCATATAATAATGCAACGGTCTTATTGGTCTTATACTTTGGTCTTATTGCTCTATTTTTTAATTTTAATTGTCAATCCACACGCGTGCTGTTTATTTTGAATATGTTTTAATGAAATTACGTCCCCTTGAGCATAGTCTATGGGAATGTAGTAGTATATTGATATGTTCATTACCTAGAGATAATTTTTTTATTTGTTTTATAAATTACGTACTATTTTTTAGTTTCAACCTTATGATTCACGAGAATAAATTTTGATAATTCTGAATCTATCATAAAATAAGTAAAATTTTGTTAATGATTGTTCTAAGAAAGATTAAAACTTGAATTCTTTAAAATAATTTGAATTCTAGTCACTAGCCATGAGTTGTTTTTTTTTATACATAGACGAGATGACAAAGCCACCAATAAACTCACACACACAAGTGGAGTGACTGAGATTCGAACTCAGATCATAGACGTCAAGCCTAGCAATTTCGATAGTTTCTGTCAGTTGAGCTAGGACTTCTGAACAACCATGAGTTGTTAATTGTTATCAATCATTTAAATTCAACTACTTTAGCTAAATACTCCGTCGTTTAAAATATAGGTAAATCACGATAGTTTTTATGTAGAATTTTTGAAGTAATGATTGTGAAAACCAAACTTTTTTTTTGATAAAAAAAAAAAAACTTTTTAAGTACTAGTTGAAAACAATAGCAATGAATAAAACCATCCTTTTTTTTTTTGTACATAGGACATATTATATTCCTATAGTATGTATCCAAAATAAGTTTAATTCGTATGCACTTAATTTGTCTTTAGACATTCAATCAAATCACATTATAATACATGTCACATGTATAAGGAAGTTTCTAAAACATCTCCACAAATATTTATGTGGCGTGATTATGGGCCCGTTTGTTTGAGATTTTTTCTCAAAAAGTTCTATTTTTTTTTTAAAAAAATCACTTTTTTTTTTATATTTTTGATGTGTTTGTTTCAGAATTTTATAAAAATCATTTTGTTAAAAAAATTATTTTTGAGTTCAAAATGAAAAGCTATTTCCAATTGATTCTCTCAAAATCTACTTTTTTTAAAACATGGACCATGTGTTTGTTCTCAAAAATAATTTTTATAATTGTAAACAAACACAAAACAACTTTAGATTTTTTTCAAAATCTCTACAAAATAAATCTATGTTTTTAAAATAAATTTTTTTAAAAAAATCTATTTTATTTTAATCTCAAACAAACACACCCAATATTTTTTTTGGATATGGGTGATCAGATTGAATACATCTATAAAATAAATTTTATACTGTGCATATAAATTTTTTTTTGGATATGGGTGATCAGAGTTCAAAAGGTCATGCATAGCAACATTGTTTCTCCTAGGTCTATGGATGTTGTTTTTAAAAGAATGAGTTTTGCAATCCAAAAAGGGGTAGCGGCGCAGCTTGTTAGCCGATTACCTTCTATTCATATGTAAAAAAAAAAATAAAAAAAAAATTAAATCCATCCAAAATTTTCTTATAAGATCGTCAAAGTTCAAAGAATAATAGACAATAAAAAAGATAGATTTTTTTTTCTCCACTTACAAAAAAGATGAGATTTTGTTCCTCACGCAGTCATTTGTGACTGGTAATTGTCTAATTGAAAAGCCAACAATTCACAAATCTTAACTTTTCGTTTCACACGTACGAGTACGACCTACCAATCTATCTCTGCGTCCAAAGTCAATTGTGGAAATGTTATTTTTGGTAGTACGATAATATTGATTTTGTTATTATTCTAAGATACTACTACTAGTACTACGACATACGATGATGTTTGCTTGAATAGCACAAACTGGAACGTTGAATATATCTATCACTTTCATTGTTGATTATAACCGGTAAACGTCTTCTATTAATATTAATTAAACTAATCCCAAACACGCTTTTTGGTCAAAATAATCGAGTTATATGATGTCTGCGTTTCAACTAAAGGTGAATGTAAGAATATTTAATCGTTGTGTCAAATACGGATTTATCTTATATTTATATTGAAGTGTTTATACTATATGATATGATTGGTTTATGGAAGCATTTTACTTTAAAGCCTTATACTATACACAAGTAGCTAACCTTTTCTAGAAACTCTTCACCCTTTATAGGTTATCTGAATTTATAAGTTAAATCTCATATCTTGCTTTTGAATCACGAATACCAGTGAAGACTTGTTCATTCATTAATTTAGATCATGAATGAGTTATCTGCGTAATTATATTACTTTTTTAGATTATAAGCCGTTTTAACTATTTTGTAATTAACTTTGTATAAAAAAGAAAATAGAACTAAGATATTAGGTTCAAGTCGTTGATGAATTTTATCAAATGACAATTTTCGAGAAAATATGGGTTCGATTCTAGGTAAAATAATTCTTGATTAAATTTTATTTACTTCGCAGCCGAACACTTGACTACTAGGATCCTCTTCCCCAACCCTAGGAACTAGATGATATTATAAGCTAAAAAATTAAAATTGGTACATCGAAAAGATTTATTTTTACAAAATTCTCCTTATTAAACTGATGGAATTAAAAAATTTAAAGAAAATAGAGTAATAAAAAATTACGAGTATAATAGAAAAAATAACATTAATGTTTCATTGATATAACGAAACTTGTAATTTAAGATATCTTTTTCTTTCTCAAAATGACATATAAATGGTAGGGATATAATATATTATTTGATTCAAAATTTGTACTAAATATAACAAATTTTTTCAATAAACCAAATATAACAACTTTTGTTACATCATACATTAATTCAATTGTCTCTTCCAGATTAATCAGAAGTCATGAGATTAAAATTAGTCATAAAAATACAGCAGTATTAATTTTTTTTGAAAGAAAGTTTTGTCACCCTTTATAGTCTTACCCGACTCAAGAGATTGATCCCTACATATATAGCAGAGATACCATATTCAAAGTTCAAACAAAAAATGTCTTTTATATTATGACACACGAGTATTACATTTATATCAGGTCATAATCGGGCCAAAAATTAGACTACCAAAGGAATAATCGCCTTAGATCTCTAAAAATAGAAAGAAAAATTACTTGATTAAAAGACAACAACATGTTTATGGTAACATAAAAAACCTCATATTCTACTACTTTCAATATTTAATTAATAAAAATAAATTTTTTCAAAAAATATATCAAAATGGATTATATTAATACCTCTGATCCTTTCTAGCATAAGGTGTGCCATGAAGAATCACCAAAATATACAAGCAATATTCAAAAAAGAAAAAAAATGAAAAACTCAGCCGATATCCATACAATGAAAAAAGCAAAATTTATTTAAAATTAGTGATTCGCTCAACAAAAATTATTTGATTGATTTTGTAATGAACTGGAAAAAAAAATATTTGATTACATTTATTTAATGCTCCCTCCGTTCCATTTTTTTTGGTACGTAAGCTAAAAAAAAGAAGAAAAGAAACTAAAAAAAGAAACTATTCACGAGGGAAGAAGGTCTCTATTGCGTCATTTCTAAGAAGATCACGGAGCTCTTCTGGAGGAGAGGTATGAGTCAAGAAGTCGGCATCTGAAGAAGCTCATCTGAAAAAACTTCAAATTTTTTTGACAAAATCTAATTAAAAAAGTGTATTTTTACACCTTATCTTCCTATGATATTTTTTTTTGGAATATATATCCTAATTTTAATCCACTCATAAATTTCTTCTTTTTTTTTGCACACACCATTTCTTTCCAAAAAATAGAAACAAAACAAAAACAACAAAAAGATTATATGAATAAGTTTAATAAAAAAAATAGACACAATAAGAAGATTATATAAAATTTAGTCAATAAAAAAAATTAGGAAGGAGAGTATAATGGACAAAATATAACTTTAAATTGTCAAAACGACAAATAATTTGAAACAAATATTTTCTTCTAAAACGACAAATAAAAATGAACGGAAGAATTAGTAAATGATTTTGAATTTTAAAACTCTTGTAATTACAATATAATTTAAAATTTAATAATTTTTGAAAAATATTATTATGAATTAAAAACCTCAATATAAAATTTGCCATAGCTTGTAATCCATAGAGGACTGACTTTGGATAGAGATTTTACAGTCCATTTTTACCCGAACTTTGCAGTCCGCCCCGATACAAGATATAAATATATAATTCGTACAGACAAATAACTTATTTTGACAACTTTAATTAAGTCGGGTTAGATTAAATTACAGAAGAAATATGATGGCAAGAATTGAATATGCACAATATACCAAAAAAAAATACAAGAAGTTTTTGCCATTCCACAAAAAATTTAAAATATAAGCTATAAAGTACCATTTTATAAGTCAAGTATAAGAGTATACTCTATGTTATCCCAAGAGTAAATTACATCTACATCAATTAATTTTACATCTCTATACCAAAACTTGGTAATTTACATCACAATTCAAGTTATTAGAACGACAAGTTAATGAAGAAGGGGAGATTGAATTGTGCATATGATGACCCATTGGAAAATTGCGACCTACAAAATCATTATTCTCAACACTCTCTATCTCCACAAGTGCCTCACAAAACAAGTCAACATCACATGGAATCCATAAAGGACCATCATTTGTATATCCATATTCATTTTCAACATCTTCTAAAAGTGTTTTGAACAAAGGATGGTTGAATATTTTGATCTTTATTACAAATCTTTGTCTCTCAGATCCAACATAGACACAAAGACAACCATTTGGTGGTCTCTTATTATTAGCATCCATTTGTTTTTTGTGGCACTTGTTCTTTGATAATAATTTGTCATAGCTTCCACTTCCACTACTTTCTTCTTCTGGATACAATCTCTTGTTGCTTCCCAATACTCTCTTACACTTGCTTACAAAATCCATCTCTATATGAATAATGAATACTTACTAATTGATATGAAGATTAAACTCAAGACAAGAGAGGTTAGAAATTAAACAAGATATATAAATTTGTGATTTGTCTTTAAATTGAAGTAAAAACTTATTTTGCAACAAAGTATATGTGTGCCACTTTATACACCTCACGTGACATGTTTTGTAAGACATGGGATACTTTTGTTTGGGTGTGGGCACGTGGCATAGCAAGAACCATATATATTGTCTTTGTTTGCAATGTGAGAACAGAGCAAGAGAAAGAAGCCGTCGGGTTTGAGAGAAAGGTAGAGAAGAAATAGGGTTTTTTAGGTTCTTCACCAACATTCAAGCTAGAGTTCAAGAGGGTTTATTCTTGTGTAATCTCTAGGAGTTGGTAAGTTATTTCTTTCTCTTGTAATCTTGTACTATTATTGAAATCTCTCGGTTACGGGGAGAGATTTGGGAAAAGGGTAGAATTAGGGAAACACTAGTTCTTGTAACTCTTTTGAGTAGATCTCATTGTAATCAAGGTTCATAGATTGATAGTGGAACGGAGAGATCTCTCTCCCCCAGATTAGGTCGGTTTGACTGAACTGGGTAAACAAATTGATATTGTGTTCTTTATCGCTTTCATGGTAGTTTACCTTTTGTTGATTGATTAATTGCTTGGTTGATTTATTTTGCTCGATCATTTTATTATTGGTTGCTTTGTTCATTTGTCCCACACACTAAAAGGTTATTGGTGTGGTTTTGGTTTAAGAATTCACAACAATTGGCGCCCACCGTGGGGCAAAGGGATTGAACGAATTAAGGCACCATGAGTTCAAAATGGGAAATTGAGAAGTTCAACGGAAGTAACGACTTTGGGTTGTGGAAGACAAAAATGAGAGCAATTTTGGTTCAACAAAAGTGTGTTGAAGCGTTAAAGGGGCCAACACAAATGCCTGCGCATCTCTCTGCTCAAGAGAAGATCGAGATGAATGATAAGGCGGTTAGTGCTATTTTTTTGTCTCTTGGGGATAAGGTGTTGAGAGAGGTAGCTAGTGAGACTTCGGCGGTGTTACTTTGGACCAAGCTTGATTCATTGTATATGACCAAGTCATTAGCGCGTAGGTGGTGTTTGAAGCAACAACTCTACCTTTATCGTATGGTGGAGAATAGGCCAGTGGTGGAGCAACTTGCGGAATTTAACAAGCTCATTGACGATTTGGCAAATATTGATGAGGTGTTGAAAGATGAGGACAAGGCTTTCCATTTGTTGTTCGCTTTACCTAAGTCATTCGAGAGTTTCAAGGAAGCATTTCTTTATGGCAAGGGCACTATCACTTTGGATGAGGTTCAGTCGGCTTTGAGAACCAAAGAAATGACTAAGTTGAGAGACTTGAAGATTGATGATGGTGCGGAAGGCTTGAATGTTTCGAGAGGTGGGAATGAGCACAAAGGAAAAGGGAAGGGAAAGAAGTATGTGTCTGAGTCTAGGCTAAAGGGTGATAGTGGTAGCAAGTTCAAGTGTTTCTATTGCCAAGAGTCGGGTCACTTCAAGAAGGACTGTCCTCAGAGAAAGGGCGGTGGTAGTTCGTCTGCTCAGGTTGCTGTTGATGAGGAGGAAGGCTATGAGACTGCGGGAGCACTCATAGTCACAAGTTGGGAACCATAGAGAGTTATTCAGCCTGGAGAGGCGGTGTTAATAATACTCAGGTTCAGCCTGGAGAGGCGGTGTCAATAATACTTGGTTCAGTCTGAAGAGGCAGTGGTAACAATACTTGGTTCAGCCTGGAGAGGTGGTGGTGTTAATAATACTCAAGTTCAGCCTAGAGAGGCGGTGTCAATAATACTTGGTTCAGTCTGAAGAGGCGGTGGTAAGAATACTTGGTTCAGCCTGGAGAGGCGGTGTCAATAATACTTGGTTCAGCCTGAAGAGGCGGTGGTAATAATACTTGAGTTAGTCTGAAGAGGCGGTGATAACAATACTTGGGTGGAGCCTAGAGAGGCGGTGATAATAATACTCAGGTTGAAAAGTTTTGGATATTGCAAGGTGGAAAACATAGTTAAGCTTTGGTGAAAGAAACTCAGTTTGAGGTGGAGTCAACAAATTAACTCTTGGCTATCTGAGAGATAGAAGGAGAATGGTATTATTGCGCCAAAGGAGTATAACTATAAAAACCTTGTAGGATATGTCTTCAATTAAAAGGCAAGGTGGAGATTGTTGAAATTTGTCTTTAAATTGAAGTAAAAACTTATTTTGCAACAAAGTATATGTGTGCCACTTTATACACCTCACGTGACATGTTTTGTAAGACATGGGATACTTTTGTTTGGGTGTGGGCACGTGGCATAGCAAGAACCATATATATTGTCTTTGTTTGCAATGTGAGAACAGAGCAAGAGAAAGAAGCCGTCGGGTTTGAGAGAAAGGTAGAGAAGAAATAGGGTTTTTTAGGTTCTTCACCAACATTCAAGCTAGAGTTCAAGAGGGTTTATTCTTGTGTAATCTCTAGGAGTTGGTAAGTTATTTCTTTCTCTTGTAATCTTGTACTATTATTGAAATTTCTTGGTTACGGGGAGAGATTTGGGAAAAGGGTAGAATTAGGGAAACACTAGTTCTTGTAACTCTTTTGAGTAGATCTCATTGTAATCAAGGTTCATAGATTGATAGTGGAACGGAGAGATCTCTCTCCCCCAGATTAGGTCGGTTTGACTGAACTGGGTAAACAAATTGATATTGTGTTCTTTATCGCTTTCATGGTAGTTTACCTTTTGTTGATTGATTAATTGCTTGGTTGATTTATTTTGCTCGATCATTTTATTATTGGTTGCTTTGTTCATTTGTCCCACACACTAAAAGGTTATTGGTGTGGTTTTGGTTTAAGAATTCACAACAATTTGGTATATATATTTCTTGTTGTAGGGGAGAATTAAGCAAGAGAGGTTAGAAATTAATTAAGGTGTGAATGAAAGATTAACAAAGAAGAAGCTCCTTATATAGACCACTAAAGTCTCACCTTGTTATTATTCATATTCATATAGTAATATAAATATAATGGTCATTGGTCTATTTTTTTATTGAGTAGAAACGGTCATATTGGTCTTATACTTCATACTATGGTCTTATTTTGCTCTAATATTTTATTTTAATTGTCAGTCTACACGTGCTAGCTGTTGGTGTTGGATTTGGAACAGCGTTTTATGAAATTACCTAGTAGGATGGTGGAGTGGTGGTACTGATATCACAATTGACAATGGGAGAGATGGAATCAAAATGTCTACACTACTAGTAATTAACAAATCAAAATGTCTTGGTCCTCAACAAATTTCAAAACTACACATTATGTGACGCATTAGACAATTTTAGTTGTTTATAAAAAATTTAATGTCTTAAATTTATTTGATCGATTTAATTAATTTAATAAATAATTTATTCTAATTCATTAATATTTGATCTAATTGTTAGAAACACGCAATAACTGCATCAAATTTGCTTCGCTCTTTTTTTTTCTTTCTTGTAACATACACAACATATACATATACGGAGTACTAGTTTATGACATTCAAAAATGAATATTAATACTTGTAATTCACAAATCACAAATGTGTTTTTTTTTTTCTTGTATAAGAAGTGGAAATCTTTGCTAAAAAGTTATACACATAATTGTAAAATTTCGAATTTAAATTCAGGTGAAATAGTACAATTTAGCTATATCACAATAATCATTGATGAATGACTTATGTCTTATATACGAAATACAAGCTTTTTTACTTCTATTAAAAATTTCTTCCAACATTTTTGTTTTAGTTTTTCTTATATACTCGAACTAAATTATGTTAATCCCTTACAAGCTTTTTCTTGTCTATCAATTGTGGGACGGTCTGACGGAGGGAGAACTATTTTTTATGAAGTGGAAATGGGGAGGGAGGGGCTCAAAAGTCCATTGATTGCCTCCCCTAGATTTGTCCTTATACACATATGTGATTTTTAAGAGTTTAATTCGGTTAATAGAGATATTACAATACATATATGTAAGAGTCGATATTTAAACTTTAAATATATGAGTTTATTTGTTTTAAAAGTGAAATTTTTAACTATTAAACTTAATAAAAATAACGCATAGACAAAAATAAAAAGTGTTTGCCTTTTCTGAATGGGTAATTGAAATTGAAAAGCCTATTCAATCCATAAATAAGTACTTTTCTTTGTTTCCACACTGGGATGATGAAAACTGAAAACAACACATGGATTGATTGTTTTTCACTTTTTCTTCTTTTATATGCGTCTCCCAAGCACATGGACTGAAAACAGCACTGGAGATAGATATCGTAATATTTTTTGTTTTTATTCTTAGTAAAGTACTTACAGGCACGCAGGATGACATAAGACGATGCTTGCAGTTGCACTGGACTGTACAAAACTATAGAACGTTCAATGCTCAGTTTAACATCTATCTATCTATCTATCTATCTATCTATCTATCTATCTATCACTTTCATAGTTCAAAATAACTAGTAGCCGTTCTTATATGAACATGGTAGTATTAAGCAAATCCAAACAAGCTTTTTAATTGGTCAAATAATATGATTAGATATATATACACGTTAGTATTTTGACCTAAAGGTCAATGAAACGTATTGAAAGTTAGTTGATCTAGTTGTGATTGACGTTAAATTTAATAGGAAAGATTATTATTCAATCCCACACAATTGTGCCTATGATGAGATTAAAATTAATTAATGTTAAAACTTATCTGAATCAAATGTCAAAAAAAGTAAATGCAACATAACGATGATGATGATGCCAAAATCAAATAGAATAAGAGAGAATATACTAAAAATTTGGATTTGGAATCATGCAAGAGAAAGAGAGAAAATACAACTAAATAATTAATTTTATACATCTCTATGAAATTATCTTAAAACAACACGTAGTATATATAAAAAATACTCCCTCCGTCCCGAAATAAATAGATGCAGTCACGTAGAAAGTTAAGAAAGATGAAATGTTTGAAAAGCTAAATAGATTTTCATCTTTTGATGATGAAAGTTAATGAAATTGTATACCTATTGAATTTAATGATATCAATTTTCAAAAATAAATGGTATAGGAAGATAGAAATTCATTTTGGGAATATCAAATTGTCATTTTCAATGCAAACAATAAAGTATGAATTAGTGAGGGAAGATTTTTCAATGTAAATTGTAAACAATAAAGTATGAGTTTACGTGGATGAAGGTTTGAAGTCTCTCTAAATATTGAAAATAAGAGAAACTCAAATATAAAATTAAAGAGACCAATGAAAATCAAAGAAAAATATAAAATTTATATAAGTTAAATCAATAAAATAAACTCTTAAATTTCTCATTTCGTTAGACATTAGATAAACTAAATACTAAGACATTGTATTTTTGAGTAGGAAAACATGATATTGTTTTAGTTAGAAAATTAAGAATTAAAATATCATATCCATTTGTCTAGAAGTCCTAGCTCAACTGGCAGAAAATACCGAAATTGTTAGGCCGGACATCATGACCTAGGTTCGAACCCCAATCATTTCACTTGTGTGTGAGTTTATTGATGACTTTGTCATCTCGTTTATAAACAAAAAAAATCATATCCATTCAAAAAAATGAATACTTGAATCAATGTGCAAAAAAAAAGGAATACTTGAATACTAGATTCAAAAGTAAAATAAAATTAAAAATTGATAATCATTAACTATTAATTTATTTATCGACAATTGATTTGAGCAAAAAATAAAATAAAAATCAATGATATATATTTCTGACGTCTAAATTGAATTGTTTTGTTTAGAGGTGTTAATTCCCAAAATAAACATAATATCTGATATTATAGGATCAATTTTTCTTATTTTGTTCATCAAACAAATTTTAATTTTTTTTTGTGTATATAAAATAAAGTAGCAAACTTTAAAAATCACCAAAAAAATCTTTTTTTATTACCATAAATAATATATGTACAAATATTTCAACGTCGTTTGGTGAATATGTAGGGACCACTACTTAAATATTCAAAATCCTTATTATTTTTTTGTCAAAAAAAAAATCCTTTTCGTCAAAAAAAAAAAATCCTTATTATTTTGAGAAGTTTATTATTGATTTTAGAATAATAATAAATATAAATCCTAATCTATCTAGATTGTATCCTATTTCCCTTATATATATATTTTCTGATTTTGATTTTGATTTTTGATATCAATCCCTTAGATATTATTGGTCACCAAACATATAACTAATTTGATTTTAATTAAGTAAAAAATAAATGAATCCCAAATCCCAATACTAAAAACCATAAGCAAGCCACCTAATAAAACCTAATACAAATACAAAATTCATCACATTTTCCTTCTACCAATCAAACACATAAAAGAAAACCTCTCATAAATACTATTTTCTTTCCTCAATCGTTCCACCTTCTTCTTCTATTTCCGTTTCTATTTTCAAACACAGTTATTTCTTTCACTTTCAATTTATAACCGTTGTTGAATCTATCTATCTCTCTAGAAGAATATTCTCTGTTTTCTGCCATGGACGTTCACGTCAAACAAGAACCACTATTCGACATTCCAACAAGACTAAGACGAAACTCGGGTCCGCATGTTCCTCCTCCTTCTGACTCGGTTATCGTCGACCTCATTAGTAGTAGTAGTAGTAGTAGCGATTCCGATTCCGATGATGGTGAATTAGATTCGCTTGTTGCTAATGTTGTGCAAACGATTGATGAAAATCCTTCCAAGAAAAGAAAGGTTAATGATAAAGGAGCGATTCTACCCGCTGGTTTTCTCACTCCTTTACCTCCACCTGCGCCGCCGTCGGATAATGCTGTTTTATCTTTGCCGGCGCCGGACTGGGCTAACCGTAGCAATAGGAGTGTTAGTTTTGCACTTAAAGGATGTAAGCAGTTTTGGAAAGCCGGAGATTACGAGGGTTCTCCTAGCGGCGGCTTTGAATCTTCAACTGGTGAGTTTTTTTTTGATTAATTTTCCTTCTAGGGTTTCCTTTTTGTTGCTATTTTGAATTATTATGATGATTGTAACTGTTACTATTTTGAATTTTTACTGTAACTGTTACTATTTTTAAAATGTGTGTTGAAATTGTAACTGAAACTGAAACTGAAACTGAATGAATTTTATCACATTGCATGTTAGAGATTGTTTTGTGGAGACTTTTTGGAAGCGAAATTATGCGCGATTACATACTTATATTTCTTGTAAAATTTGCAGTTGGTATGGATCATGTGAGGGTTCACCCCAAGTTTCTACATTCAAATGCAACAAGTCATAAGTGGGCACTTGGAGGTAAACTGAGCATATTTGTTGTAGGCATTGTTAACGGTTTTCGTAAAATTGAGTGAACTTATTTTCCTGTTCCCCATCCCTTCGAGACTCATTGTAATATGATGTACTTTGATTGTTTTTCTTCAGCTTTTGCTGAGCTTCTGGACAATGCATTGGATGAGGTATTTATTCTTTGTTTACATCTTTTAAATAAGCATGGATTGTTATTATTTTCCTCTGTGACTTACTTGAATTTGACTTCAGGTTTGTAATGGCGCCACATATGTAAATGTAGATATGCTTGTGAGTAAGAAGGATGGCTCCAAAATGTTGCTAGTAGAAGGTATCTTTTAATCTATCAATCATCTACTTATTTCAATCTATGGAAAGAAAAATGATAAAGCGTGATAGTTCATTGTTGTTCTTAGAATTTGAACTTTGAGGCCTAACTCAACTCTCACAAAACTAACTTATTTCAGATAATGGTGGTGGGATGAATCCTGATAAAATACGTCAATGCATGTCGCTGGGATATTCCGAGAAAAGCAAGTTGGCAAATACAATTGGACAATGTAAATCTTTAATAAAGTATAGAATATAATTGTTGAGTATTTCATTTAAAAGGGCATACTGATTTTTTCCTGTTCGTGACTTCATGTGATAGATGGAAACGGATTTAAAACAAGTACTATGAGGCTTGGGGCTGATGTAATTGTGTTCTCTCGTTGTAAAGGAAAAGATGGGAAGAGGTTTGTTTGATTTTTCTTATTGCTTCATTCAATTTTGCTTACATGTTTGAGATGTGTTCTGCATATAGGGAGAATTGAATTCTGAATTAGTTGTTTAGAATTTCTTTTGTTTTTCTTCTACTAGTAATCAAGGAAACTCAATTATGTTTGTGTTTTCCTTTATTACCGAGTTAGAACGTTGGACTGTTACTATAGACATTGTATTTAATTGTGTGTTTTGTTCATGTTTTTTGTATTAGTTGAGTTTATGGAGGTTCCATCATTTTAGAAGACGTTTAGGTTTCACAATTTTGGTCAATAAAATTTACTTTTTACCTGAGTGGTACATTTATCACAAAACCTCTAAATCTCCCCTCCATTTCATCCACCCCACTTGAATATAATGGTTTATACCTCCCTCTATTTCGTCGTCATATTCATATTGTGGAACTTATGAATGGAATGGTATCCAACTTTCACCTCTAAACAAGGTGTGCTTTGCCTTTTGCTAAACTTACATTCCTTTTCCATATAACTTCTATACTCAAACGAAAACCATTTGCTTATAAGTTTTTTTTATAACCTGACATACACCTTCTTAAGAGCTTATGTAATATGACAAATTCAAATAAGCCCGACAAGCAAAACGCCCCCGATGAATATGATTTTGCTTTAGGATGGATCTGCCTGGCTGCTGTGTCTACTCTAGTCTACTATCTATTATACTCATATTTTATAATATTTGCCTTTTCATGGCATGCTTCTATATCTAACTAAGTGACCTGGACATTTTTATTAGGTCTACACAGAGTATAGGCTTGCTGTCTTATACATTTTTGAGGAATACAGGAAAGGAAGACATTGTAGTGCCCATGGTAATTTGTTTTGTCTTACACCAGTGTAACACTTAGGTAGTCAATTTGTAGTGCTCAATAATTTTTTGAAAATGCTAACAAGTGGCCGCACTTGTTAAGGAATCAATTATATTAAAATTATCTTGGAACTTGTGTAGTCAATTTCTTAAAAATGTCAAAAATACTCTTTTCAATGCAAAATTTCTTAATTTTTTTTGTTTCCTTGAGCAATGCACTTGGTGAACACTAGTTAGCATGACAAATGATTCTTTTACTAAATACAAGTTTTACAAAACTAACTGTTGGATTAAAAGCACTTAATACATTAATTCTGTGCTAGATATTCATAGATGAAGTGTTTTCTTATTGATTTTGGTTATTTGAAGTTATATTCTCTATTATGCATCTCATTGTGGTTTATGCTGAAAATTAAAGCTGGACTACGAAAAAGATGGCCACAAATGGAAAAGGATGTTACGGACTTCTCTGGATGATTGGAATAATAATGTTGAAACAGTAGTTCAGTGGTCACCATTTTCTGATGAGGCTGACCTGCTTAGTCAGGTAAACACATGCTATTTAAGGGGAGAAAAGGGGGTGGGTGGGGGTGGATCAATCTTAATCTTATGTCCTTTTATTTTTTTGACATTTTATTTCTTGGTGCTTATTGCCCAATGTCATCAAGTTAAATGTTTTTATGTCAATTAACTTTAGTTCTTACAATTATCCAGTTTTTAGTTCAACCATGTCCTTTTATTTTTTGACATTTCATTTCTCGGTGCTTATTGCCCAATGTCATCAAGTTATACGTTTTTATGTCAATTGACTGTTGTTTTTATTCTTAACCAATTTTTAGTTCAACCTGTTGAAAGATCAAGGTACACGGGTAATTATATACAATCTCTGGGAGGATGATCAAGGCCAGCTAGAACTCAATTTTGATGACGATCCACATGTATGTCCGATAACTGAGAAACATGCTTCTTGTTCCCCCAAAATATATTATCATCAAACAAATTCCATATACATTTTTGTTTTTATTTCAGGATATTCAAATAAGAGGTGTAAATCGAGACGAGAAAAACATACAGATGGCTAAAACGTATCCCAACTCTACACACTTCTTAACTTATCGACATTCGCTGAGGGTAAGTACTATACATGTTACTGTCAATGGTAATTGCTTAAGAAGAACCACACATTAAGCTGATCCCTTGGTCTGCTGTATATGTATATTAACTTTAAGTTTTCAAAGTTTAAAATTTAGAATTAATTAGACCTATACTAGAATTAATTTAGAATTAACTTTGAAGTTTTCAATGAAAACTAGTTGAAATAATGAACAAGTTTTGTTTTTGGTCCAATTGCATATTTAATATAGGCATGCATTTGACTTCTCTTATGTGTGTGTTATAATGTTTCTCATTATTATTATTATTATTATTATTATTATTATTATTATTATTATTATTATTATTATTATTATTATTATTATTATTATTATTATTATTATTATTATTATTATTATTATTATTATTATTATTATTATTATTGTTGTTGTTGTTGTTGTTGTTGCAGAGTTATGCTTCAATTTTATATCTGAGGTTTCCTCAAGGCTTTCGAATTATTCTTCGCGGGGAAGATGTTTTGCATCACAATATAGTCAATGACATGATGATGTCTCAGGAGGTCACATACAGGCCTCAATCTGGTGTCGCTGATGGGATTTTAAAGGATTCAAATGTACTTTCTTTTAAATTTTAAATTAAATTTGAAGTTAAATTATCCCAACTTGTACAGCTGTGTGATATCATCAATTTTTTTGACAGATGGTTGCTACTGTTACTATTGGATTTGTCAAGGATGCAAGACACCATATTGATGTTTCAGGGTTTAATGTTTATCATAAGAATCGACTCATCAAGGTAGAGTTTATTATGATTACCAAACGGTGATGCACTATTATCTTCTCTATTCAATTTTATCCCTTCCTCCCTTTTAAAGTTTCTGTGGTCCAAGTGTGTTGGTGATATTTTTAATTTATATTTTCTCAGATGTTAATCCTGTGTCTTTGTTGATTTAATCTTCTTCCACTTGGCATTAGAACAACTTTTATATACTTAGATAATAGTATTGTTATTGTTTCTTGCAGGCTTAGAAATAATATAAATAGGATATAATAATTTGTGTCTTGTGTTGTTAAGGTTTATTAATCTTCTGTGTCTGTTGGGATCTGTTCTGTAAATGGTTTTTCTGTTTTAAACAAACCATGCGATGACTGATGAGGAAATGTCTTTCAAATTAAATTAACATATACTTGACTTAAGGAATTTAGTTATCCTGTTTTGTTCAAACAATCAAAGCTTCTTTTGCACTACTAGAAGAATTAAGTTTTTGTTTGGGGGGATGAAGTGCAAAAGTCGTTCTATGATAAAACAACCGATTTGGTGTAGTTGGTATTTTTTGTTTTGAGAAGGTGCCTATGTAATTAAAATTTATTCTTACTTCTGGTTTTCATGATTGTCAGCCATTCTGGAGGATCTGGAATCCAGCAGGAAGTGGTGGTCGTGGGGTCATAGGT
Organism: Trifolium dubium; assembly: GCA_951804385.1. Lineage (NCBI taxonomy): Eukaryota > Viridiplantae > Streptophyta > Magnoliopsida > Fabales > Fabaceae > Trifolium > Trifolium dubium. The sequence continues at coordinate 3,149,287 of OX638071.1, forward strand.
GGCGCATTTTCTCGGTACTTTTGAGGTCCTCTCATGAAGTCGATAATGCATATCTAATATCATTTGTATTTGCAGGTGTATTGGAAGCAAACTTTGTTGAACCTGCTCATGACAAGCAAGGCTTTGAACGTACATTAGTTTTATCAAGACTGGAGCAACGACTGATACAAATGCAGAAAACTTATTGGTGATTCTTGATTTGTCATTGGGTTATTCATAATAATTTTCTACATAAACTATGAATGGTCGTTTCACTGATTTGGTATTTTGTAATTTATTCAGGCATGCTAACTCCCATAAAATTGGCTATACTTCACGAAATCGAAAAGAAAACGGTAGTTCTGCTGGTAAAGGTATGAGGACTTGCTTTGATGTAGTTATGCTTGCTTAGGTCAGGGTGATTGATATCTTATTATGGACGACCATGTGATTTTCAACCAAAGTAACTTGTTTTGTAGGGACGTCTCCCGACTCTGTTCCAGAATCATCTCGACCGAAAAGGAAACATTCGGCCACAAATGGCAAGGAACCACCATTTGCATCAGATGAACTGCATTCACACTCGAAATATAATCATATACCAACAAAATCCAAAAGATATAGTGAACACAGAAATGGTCGCTCGTCAGTTTCTCCTGAAAGTAGGGACCAAAGTTTATCAGAAGAATCATCATATGCCGATGATGAAAGTGATCAAAATGATAATGTCTCATCAAAGAACCAAGCAAAGGGTCTACACAAGGATCTAACACCAAGGGGAAAAACCTCGCGGTCTACACAAGAATCTAACCCAAAGGTTGTGCATATTGCCAAGTTCTTCTATTTCTCTGTCATCTCTCTTTATTGTCTAGTAAACATGTTTTGCAACTTGATTAACGGTGGGTTTGGTAATCTATAACTTCAAAGTAAATGTGCTGCATTTACCCAGACATGTGAACGAAGACAGAGTGACCACGAAAATTAAAACAACATAAAAAAAATGACGAGTTTATAAACACTAAACATTAGGTCTTACTTTTGAGGGGGTGGGGAGAATATGGGTTTCAGATTAAAGCTATGGCCTTAAATCATTTTTAAACATTAAGCATTGAGAATTGATGATTATGTTTTAGTACTGCAATTCTTAAGATACACAAGAATGCTGAAACATAAAACAGCTCGTTGTGGCATGTGATTTGCATTTTTAACTATTTAACGTTCGGGTTATAACTAATGCCAATAGGATATTTAAACACAAGTTTAATCTATAGAGCATGTTATTTTAGTTGTACTGACATTGGCGATTTCAATTAATGAGATTGCGAATGTGGATATTGCAAAATGACTTTTGGTGGAACTTATTAATAAAACTGCATTATGAGTTATGACTCTGGCCAAGATGAACAGGAGCCTAAAAGGCAGTGTCCCCTAATCAATTGTTGAATTTCAGGGAAAAGATGTTAATGATCATGAGCAACCACTATCTGATTTATCATCTCTAGAACAGTTAAAAAAAGAGAATCGAGAATTGAAGGAGAGGTATATTGTAACCTTACAAGTTTCACTCCATATCTTGGTTTATTTATAAATATCAATTTAGTCCCTAAACTATCACCATCTCTCCAATTTAGTCCATAAGCTATGTAAACATGTCATGTAATCCGCGACGTATATAAAATCCATCAATTTAGTCCATAGCATTAAGATATTAGAGACTAAATTGATGGATTTCATATAGTTTAGAGATTATGTATTACTATATTTTTATATAGTTTTGAAACTAAATTGGATAGTGTGATAGTTTTGGGACTAAATTGATGGTTATTCATTTATTTATTGAATATAATTATAATTCGTTCACTCTCGTCCTTCTTCATTTTATTGTTTCTGGATTTTAGATATGAGAAGAGAGAGGAAGAACTATTAGAAGTATCGCAAGCTTTACAGGAGGAGAAAGATAAGTGCAAAGCTCTTGAAACTCAGGTATGAGCCATTACCTTTTATTTTAGACTAATGTATTGGAAAAACCGACAACCTTTTAATTTGAGCCTTACACTATTAAGCATTGGTTGTTTGATTCAAATATTTGGAAGGGTGTGGAGCAAAATCCCTCCTAAGCCAATTTAAGCTCTACTCCAAAAGTGTGTGAGGGTTGGAGGGAAGAAACAAATATTTAGAAATTGTACTTAAATATCCTTAAATAAAACATAACAACCGAGCTGTTTATTGGGACTTCCTCTATACTTGTTTATCGGACTATTATCCTACATCTTATCAACTCTTCTTACTCAGTCCTCAACAAGTCACACTCTTCTTCATTTGTGGTCTTGCCATCTTTATAGCAGGGGTACTACAACTTCCTATCAAATACATTAACTCGTTTTTATATTTTCTTTTATCCACCCATCCCAACACAACTTTCTCATGTTTGTATTGTTCCGAAGAGTATTTTTTTCAAAGGAAAGGAGGGAACGAGGGGAAAATTACAATTCCTATGTTTGATTAGGTTGAAGTGGAAGTATATTATCCCTCCCTTTGTTTGGTTTACACTTACTTTGCAAGGGGTGGGAGGGAAATAGAAGTAATTCAGTGTTATACGCTTTTACGATGTGTTGAGGAAGCAGCAGAAACTATAACTTGTATGGATTGCACTAAGATGAACGAGTTCTAAAATTGAGGCTCGGATGATGTGAAAGTTATGAAACTTCAAAGATTTGAAGAAACATTGGCAGGAAAGGGTTGCTAGGGATAACATTTTGCACAAAATACTTATTTGAAGTTAATAAAAATTGGTCTGTCCTCTTTTCCCCCCTCTCCTCCTCCCAAACTTCTAAACTAGACACATGATTTTTATTAAAGTTGACCACTTCCCTTCCATTCTTTCTCAATCAAATGTTGGTAAACGTACACATTTTGTTAGCACCTCGAGTCATGGCCATTTGGTAAAATTTTCCTTTGAGCCTGATAAGCATGTTTCAACGACATACAATATGCGAATCTTTCAGATTACATTTCTCTCAATGTCTCTTTCCACTTTGTATGGTTAAATTGTGATTTTTAATATGGTCTGATCTCAATTTTCATCATAGGGTGCATAATGCTGAACTCATTTTACCATGTGATCCTAAAGCTTTTTTACGTAATCTTTTTCCCGTTTACATCTTAGCGTTGTTTCCTTTGCAAGTTTTGTCCAAATAATGGCTGGAGTGTATATAAATAATGCTGTAGATTAGATTGAAAAAATATTTGAGGACATTAAATTCATCTAACCTCTAAATTTTCTGTTTCCTTTGTTAATTTTAACGTGTCTTAATTTTGTTTTTAATCAGCTCCGTGATGCTGAACAAAAGTTAGAAGACATGAACAAGGAACAAGAAACTCTTATTGATGTGTTTTCTGAGGAGAGGGATAGACGTAATGCTGAAGAGAAAAATTTGAGAAAGAAGCTTCAGGTTCGACATAAATCTAATGCCCCTCTTTTCCTGAATATATTAAAAGAGATTAATTTTTGTGCATTGACCATGTAATTTTTTTTATACATGCATTGAATCAAATCACATGAAATAGATGTTAGTAGGTATATTTTGATTGGATACACATCAGAAAGGAACTAACTGATGGTGTAAAATTTTCTTTTTATACTATCAATAGTTTGAGTTTAATGGGCATAGATTGCAAATGTAAAACAATTTTACACTGATATTCAATGAGAAACCACCATGTTTCCGTGTCATTAATTTCAAAATACCCTTGCAAAAGTGTGGATGCGGCAAAGTAGTAAATTTTCATTGGATGTCAGTGTAAAACTATTTACACTAAAAGTGAATGTTTTAAATCCATAGTTTTGTATTATTTTGTTGTTTTCAATCCAAAATATAGTAGAATGATGAGCTTCACAAGATTTGTCTTTCCTTTTTTAGGAAGCATCAAATACCATTCAACAGCTGCTTGAGAAGGTCCGATCACTAGAACGGAAATCTTCAAGTCAAGCCACAAAGTAGAACGATGAAGTCTTGTTAACTGCATTTATTCAGCTTCTCAGTGGTACATCATGTTGGCATTGGGGGCCTAATTAATTTTGATGGGATGGTTTAATTTCTTAGGAAGTTCCTAACTTGAGATGTAGGATGAGATCATTCAGATTAATATTGTATATATATTTTCTTTTGCCTGGATTTTAACTACTAACACTAATTTTTCTGGCCTAGTAGATAAGAATGGATTATTGGCTAATTGAACAATGTTTATTAACATGGTATTTGATGCAATTCTACGTACATACTCAAATTTTCCCGGAATAGTTTGTTCTCCAAAATTGTTAAAAGTTGGAACTAAAATTTAACCGAGTCACTTGAATAAGTTCTGCCAAATTGAGAAGTTTGTGTGAGGTTTATTCATTTATCAAATTGGTATTCTAAAAAGGATTTGGTCACAGGGTTAGGAGTGGTACGAGCGTCTAAATTAAATAGATGAAAATTGAATTAAGAATTTGGAATTAAATATTATTGATACACCGTCCATTTAAAAAGCTTTATACTGTAGTTATATGTTTTTTTAATGATTTTTTTATTTATGAAAATGGGAAGAAACTACAAAACTAAATGAGGTAGAGAAATACCTTTGATATGATTGAGTAATAAGAGTGATAAAGTAGTTTAATAGTTAGTTTGGGTTCAATTTTTTTACATTGAAATATGTAGTTTAATAGTTAGTTTGGGTTCAATTTTTTTTAAAATTCAATCTCAACGGTTTTGAGAGCTTTTATTTTATGAAAAATTGTCTGCCTCCTTGTCTTTTCAAGTTTTCAAGCAAGCTGAATTAAGCTAGGCAAAACAGGTCAATTGAAAATCAAGGCATTTCACAGTTACAAGGTAGAATAATCACTTTTTAAGGTATAAGTGAATTTTAACTTTATATAACAGTGTTTCTATCAGAACCATACATCTAATTTTTTACTGCCGTTAACAATGAGTAATCTCTGTCGAGAAACTTGTAGGGGTCACAAGGTGAATTCTCCCCTCCCAACCGAATTTTCTACTTACGTATGAAACAAAAATCGAACCTCTGACCATATGCTTAAGCGGACCAAAACTCTCATACCAAACTTGTGTTACTTATTTAGAAATGAAAATAATTGACATCAAACAACTTCATAGTGTTACTTCAAATTATAAATATGTATGCTCATACATAACAAATCATAGATACGAATTGAATGAATATTTTAATTCATTATTAACTCTTTTTTTTGGTTACATCCATGAACTTTTGTTTTAATTCATTTTAATCCATGTCCGTTGACTTTATCACTTTGTATTCACTTTAGAAAAAGTTTAGTGTCATTGTTTCTAATAATTTTCCCTTCTCCATTTTTTCAAAACTCTTTCCACAATAATTAAATGCAAAGTGAAAACGTCATGCATAATGGTAGGAATCAATGGTTACATTGTTTTCAATCCTTTTAGACGTTGTAATAAAAGAATGACATCATCTTCAGAAGTCACCAATAACACAAACTTTTCTATAAATATATAATTGATTGTATTTGTATTTTACACATGAATGCTGAAAATAGAAGGATTCTGTTCAAGCAGATGGTTTCTGTGGTTCACAAGTGATGATTGATGAAAGCATCTCCAACTCATAAACTGTCTTCACAATCACAATATAGAACAAGAACATACAACCTTCTTGGGTGAATCATCAATCTTCTTTTCTGTTCAGGAAACAAAAATGCAAATATCAAACTGTTTAATTTCTTCAATCTTCAAATCAAAGGTATTGTAGGACCTTGAAAAATAGAACATAGCCCTTTACATGCTTCATATTTGATGACAAATCTAACCCATGTATCTCCTTTTATAGGGTGGGACTTGTGTGGGTTTGTTTAATGGACAAATGTTTGGTTTAGTTAGAATTCATTAAAATTGATTTTATCTCGGACAAACATGTTTTTTTAGTAAAAATATAGATATATGTCTGGTCACTGTCATGCACAATTAATTTGTCTCCTAATTCAGTCACTCCTAAAATACCAGCACTTTATACAAAATACCAGTTAGATGAGATGTCTGACATAAGATATCAAAAGTCTATCAGTTACAAGTTCTATATTACTTTTGGCTTTCAATAACTTCAGTAAAATGTTTATTGAAATGCTCAAAGTAAGAAAATCCTATAATGCAGTAAAAAAATATTGAAATAAGAGTTTTATTCAGAGAAAAGCTCTACAAGCCTCTCCGGATATTTTGTTTTTCAGCCATTTTTACTATCCACTTAAAAAACCAGTGACTGAATTACTCCAAAGGGTTTCTTAAATCACTCTACTACTGAATATTAGCTAGCCAATATGTAATTAAGCAGATCCAAGTTCTATGTTCTAACATGCGGAAGTTGGTTCTGATGTCAATGCTGCTAAAGAAAGATGCATTCCCAATTGAAATTATGGAACTTACCAGCTTTAGATTTTGCTAGAGATGGCTGTACAACAACATGCATGATAATAACTCCCCCTGCAATATCACCAAATGGTGCTCTACATTGACCAACAGTCTTGTTGTTTTCCAAGATTTTACCAGAACTAATCAATTTCACTTCATTTGCTGACTTTGGCAGGACCGTTTTGCCTATATTATGGGAAAAAACACAACAATACAGTGAAAGAACACATGAGAGAATCCATGCATACATAATCCTCAATAAGTTGGAAAAAAGAACCCAAAGAAGCTACATGAGTAATGATCAGAAAAATTTGACAGAATAAGTAAATGCGGAAAACCTGTTAGAATTAACAATAATCACAAGGCCATAATATATCAGTTAATATCAATTTCATTAATATGACAACCATGTTTATTCTACTGTTCAGCTAAAAATGCAATCACATTGTAGTTCAAATTGAATACGTGAAGAGCCTAAATTTGCCTCGCAAAGAGTTTGACGACAAATTTCTAACACAATTCTTCGTACATACTCGAAATGGTATAATGAGTATGTTTTATTATAGTTCATGTGCTCAATGACCTTTCAATTATATCAAGCTCACTGGCAAATTAAAAAAGATTTTCAAATGCTCTGGAGACCTAGATGCTGTTGGTAGTCAGTCTCCCAATCATTTTACAGTAAGACAACAAGGTTGACCAGAAATTAATCTATTCCATAAATTCTGGGAAGGGTGTCAAAAACAAAAGTAACTTGTTAAAGTATTAGGGTTCTTATTGTTATATTGGGCTTTTACTAGTGGCATACATGCTTGAGCTGGATCAACAATATAGTAAGTAATTTTAGACAGTATTTTTGTGCCATAAACACCATATCAACGTTTTAGTTTTTGTAGCAAGCACACATTTTCATTTATCCGTTGAATATACCATGCCTCTCGTGTTTCCGCCTTTTTCCATGTAATTTGACATAGGATCAGAGCAGTATTACTATTATCTCCTGTTGCTTAATTCCTCTCTATATTGTGATCATTGTCTAGTAACCATGTCCTTGTTGGCTGAGCAAAATCTACAACTACCACACTTAGTTTTCCCTCTCAGCAGTTCCATCAAAATCTCCATTATTGAGTTACAAAAATTTGAAACTCCGTTTATTAGGCCTTGTGAGTAAAAGTCTCACATTGGATGAAAAAGTTGATGTTGAACACTATATAAGTGAGAGGACCCATATACCTAATGTCTAAAGGTTTTGGGTGAAGATGTTGTGTCCAACTCTCTTATGTTATTACTCAAAGCCCAATGTGATAATCTCCCGAACCCCCTCATGACCCAACAACTCTTCATTGTGATCACTGTCTAGTAACTATGTCCTTGTTGGCTGAGCACCAACTACAATAACCACACTTTTAGTTTTCTGCTTTCCCGCCAATGCCAGATCCAGTTCTCCACCTTCACGATCCCACTCAACAAACCAGTGCCTCCATTTGAGTCAAGTAGTGCTAATCAGTCAGGACTTGCCCAAAACCTCCTTGCTGCATGGCCATATGTTCTATTTACCTAGTTTTGCTTTGTGTGGCAATGTGTGGTAGTGCACTAATGTGTGGTAGTGCACTCCAACCCTCTGAAACTCTCCAGTTTTGCTTTGTTTTGCCTTTTTCAGTCTATTCACCATGAGATTCAGTGTTCCCAACCTGATTTGATCTGGTTACCCTATTCGGGTTGTTTATTTCCTATTCCTGCTCAGAATACTATATTCTCGGCTCTGTTCGGCTTTGCTATTTTCAATTTGGTTCCAGCTTGTTGTATTTACATGGAATATCGTATTTCAACATAACATAAATAGAGCTTTAACTGGCTGGCTCCAGCAATGCAAGAAATCTTATGAAAAAAAATCTGTTAATATCAGTATTGACATATAAACCTACATCGATGTCCTTAATGACTATCGATGAGGACATCAGATTGACAGTGGCAAATGACAATCCCATGATATTTTATTCTATTAAGACAAGCTTTAAACTAAACCAAAAGCTAGATGCTTGTTTGTCTTTGTGAATGAAAATTATATTTTACTCTGTTCAAATCAAAACCAAGTGCTACCAGCTTGTTTACTTGTGGGAGTGAAAAGTCTATTTATTCCATTTAGGTAAGTGTTAAGCAACAAGAAGTGCTGCATGTTTGTTTTCTGCTATAACGAAAAATATGACGGAAAACTTGTGTACTCTACCCATGTAACTAACACATACAAGAATAGAAAAAGTAAGCATTTTTTTTTAATATTGATAACGATAATAATCACAACTGTCAGCTGTAAATTCACGTCTGTACTGACAAAATCTTGGTCCTCTGTATAAAAAGGAGGCAGAAACATAAAAAAGGCTTGGGTCGCAAGACGTAGTTCAGAGTTCACTCAACACAAAGACAACTATGATTTTGTTAATATCATCAATATCACGATTTCAGTAACAGCTATAGATTCTAAATTGAACAAGTCGAAGAACACCACATATCGACACAACCATAAAAAAATCAAACAGTCCTAAATCCTCGGCAATCTTTAGATGAAAACTCATAACGCCTCAACTCTACAATAAGGCCAAACTCAAAACGAAACTCCTACTTTCTTT